>CABFVX010005214.1:0-49508 GCA_902151425.1 Timema shepardi | reverse complement strand
GGTGACCTGGCGGTCTAGGGGTAAGGTGTCAGACTTCTATGCTGGCGGCCGGGGTTCAATCCTCGGTCCCGGCAAAGATTTATCTGATTACCAAACCCTTCCTTCACCTCTGACAAGACATCTTGTGAATGTGGGGAATGCCAGGCCTCCACCGTGGTTCGGATTCCACGTTAAACTGTAGGTCCTCCATTTCATCTCACTATCACCCTAGCGTACACATTAGCGTAAGTGCGTATAACCCGAACGGGTAGTAAGACGCGGTGATAATAATAATAATAATAATAATATTTGGGGACAACCTGCAAAGTGCTTGGATTGTAAGTCAAGGGTGATACAAGATGTTGTTACAGAGGCCATGTTAACTCTACCGATGGGGAGCCTCACACGATGCTAGACATAATGCATGAGGCATCGTCAGGAGACAAGGTCATTAAAGTAAGTGGACGCATGAAAGTGCCAATTTTACATCCGGAACTATCATGAACACAGCTGATCTTTTTCTCAAAGTGGGGTACTGTCCGACTCGATCCCTTCTAATAATTACTAGGATATTACAACCGGTTGGCTCACTTCTATGACAGAGCTCAAGTGGAATGTTATTCAATAAATGTCCAATGGAAGCCATGAATATCTTGCCAAGNACAAGACATAATGTCAGGGGAAAGGGAAGTAAAGAAATATAAGAGAGAAGGGAGGAAGGAAATATAAGAAGGAAGAAAAGAAGGTGTAAGAAAAGTGAAAAGTAAAGATATAAGAAAGCTTTGTGCTGCACAAGTTATGTCCTCCACAAAAGCTTTCCCTTTAAGTTGCCTCTTACGACAAGCAGGGGGTACTGCAAGACTATTCTATGCCCCATCTCGCAAGGGAATCTAATTAATTAAAAGTGTCACAATAAGCAAACACAATAAATACTAAATAATCAATAGTGTCACAAGAAGCAACAACAACAAATACTAATTAATTAAGAGTGTCACAAGAAGCAACAACAATAAATACTAATTAATTAAGAGTGTCACAAGAAGCAACAACAATAAATACTAATTAATCAAGAGCGTCACAAGAAGCAACAACAACAAATCTTAATTAATCAAGAGTGTCACAAGAAGCAACAACAATAAATACTAATTAATCAAGAGTGTCACAAGAAGCAACAACAAGTCTTAATTAATCAAGAGTGTTCTAAGAAGCAACAACAATATATACTAATTAATCAGGAGTGTCACAAGAAGCAACAACAACAACAACAACAAATCTTAATTAAGCAAGAAGCAACAACAATCTAAGATTACCAAGTTTGCTACATTTCGCGGTAGAGGAAGGGTACTTAATATTAAATTGAAACAATGATTTCAATGCCCAATATCACCTGGAAAATCTGGCATCATCTTGTCTTCACCAATTGACATAAACAGATGGCATCATCTTGGTCTTGAATCTCACACCATAAGAAGCATAAACAAGGTGGGAACTAGCGAACCAACATTCCAAACATTGATTCTTCTAAAAAAATGTATTCACTCATAAGAATGACTTAAATTTTGTAAGTGAAAATTCTCTACCACTAAAAATCACAGAAAATAATATAGTTGGAGGGTTGCAGCCTTCAATGCTATATGATGTCTGATATTTCCAGTCACTCCTGTTTGGTTAGTAGGATCACACATTTAAAGTATTATTTCTGTGACATTTCATTAGAACACTTTTTAACTGTAGCCACACCTGGATATATAAACACACACAACATTGTATCCTGGATGTCTGCAAACTTAATGAAATGCGCACAGCTATCAGTCCCCTCTGGCCATGTGGAATGAGGTGTTGGGACTGTTTGAATAATAATGAAATATTTTATTAAATGTACATCAATATTAATTTCCTCCCTCAATGAAGTCATAGTGAGTCATGAATGTTACCTGTCTACTTTGAATAAAAAAAACTTCATTCATCTTATAGGGGTTGGCATAAACTGCAAACCTTTACAACATTTGAATACACAATGTTGCGACAATTTATACCCCAGCTGTGAACGAGGTCTATTGGCATAGATGTGGGTTTATAAGTGTCACGACTTGATACCACGAGGGAGAAATCATTTAGTTTGCCCTCATCTGATTGACATTGTATAACTAGCTTATATAATTATCCTAGTTTTATTTCTAATAAATGTCTCAGAAACCTATTACATTAAAATATATAAACTTAAAGAAACAAATTATTTCAAAGAAAGTTTGATTATGGTGATACACATACACAAGCGAATTGTTGGACACAAGTTTTAGTTGAGAAGATGTAAGATGTTGATTAAAAAATATAATTAATGATTAGAGTTGTTAGTTATCTATACAGTTTCATTCTTGTATACATAGTGTAACGAAGTGATGCTCACCTCTGAGCCTACCGGCAGTGAAGCCATTCCTGGTATCAATGTAGAGAGCCTGTCCCTCCAAACCACCGCACGTTCTAGGGATTTGAACTGCCACACACAGTTGCAGGCTAGAAAAATATCCACACTGTAGGATATTATATATTAGCCACTATAGGGTAATTCCATCAAATCAACCAATAAATAATTTATTTTGAACCTTGATGTCTCAGATTCCTCTGATTTTTGGTGTCCGAGATGTATATATGGCCCACACGGAAATCAAAATTTTGGATTTTTTAGTATTTTTTCCTATTAATTTTTGAAAATCGAAAATAGTGCCTAAATTACAGTGAATTATGTAGAAAAATGCCAATTACTTGAGCTTCTCCAGGGCTTATTTTAAATCTCTTTTATAAGGTGTTAATTTGATGTGTCAAACAACCCGATAAAAATAAATCTGACGCATTTTCAAAATTTTGATTTTTGAAAATCTCAAAAACACAATTTTTTAAAAGAAATTTTAGAAAAATGTATGCTACGAATACATGTTTCACAAGATATTATGCAAAATTTCAGAATGGGATGACAATGGGATCATAATTTAAAAAAAGTTTTTATAGAACATTGAAATAAAATCTGGGGTCTTCTATGCATGAAAGTCAATATTTTTGTCATTTAAAGTAGTGTTTTTTATGTGTGGCCTATCACACCTTTGTTATTTGTATAAAAGTGGCTGGCTTGCAATCAGTGAAACATGATAGTGTGTGTTGAGTATTGGAGATAAGAAGTGGATGGGTTGGCAAGGAACACAATCTTATCTGTTTAAGGGTAGACACAATCCAAGTCTGAACACGTGTGTATTCTTGTCTGTACATGCACCAATTTCCAGTTCCTTTGGGTCAGTTGCTTCCTACTATCCTCTGGAGGAGTAACATGTGTTCTATGTTTGAGTTATGTATTTCTCTTGGTTGTATTTGTGTGATATACAACAGTTAGTGTTGCTATTATTCTTAAGAGTTCAACATTTTTTTTCTCTCTATGTTATGAGAAATCTCCAAAAACACTGGCCAGTTGTTCAGTTAAATGCTGCAATACCTTCAAATAAGAAAACCACAAGGCTGATATTAAATCTTTAATAAATGTAACATGATGGCTGTGTTTACTGGGTAGTTTTATAGTAAAAGAGGGTATGGAAGTTTGTGATAGATGAAGGAAACAACTAGCTCACTGTTTCAAAACTAAAGAAAATCTTGGGCAGGAAGTGTTGCAATAGTCCAAGTAATGATGAAAATGTTGGGTTTGTTGACCCTCACACATCATTAGGTTTTCTGAACAAGTTACTGTCATTTATAGCTGATTCACTGATTTATGAGGAAAAAATCAGCCATTCTTCAGAATTTGGAAAATCAAAAATTGACTAAGTTAAAGTTAGCCTAGAAACAAAGCTACAGTAGCCCCTTGGCTTCTTTGGTGCTGACTGACAGCTCACAGCTGACTGCTGACAGTCAACATTTAGCTATATACCTTAATTTTGACCATCAGAAGTGACAGCTGCTAAACACATGTTTTTGCAGATCATATGGTTTGGCGTAGGGATACATAATTTGGTCTGGTAACTTTCCAAAACTGTCAGCTGTGATGTCAGTTAGCACCAAAGAAGTCGTGGAGCTACTGTACTTGCAATAAAATTATCAGAAAAGGTGGAAGAAAGTCTTAATAATGAAAATTATATGTTGACAGAATTTAAGGAAAAAATTAAACAGTCAAGTTCATGAAGTGAAGCCCTAAGTGTTCTTTCAGTCTTGTAAAAAAATTGGTCTGTAGAAAAAATTCAAGACAAATTTTGTGTCAGCAATAATAATATGGCAAGAATTACTAAAAAATTTGTGTCCCAGAAAGGTATTGTATCTTTCCCTGACCCAAAATCCTGAAAACTCAATGAAGTGACTGCATCATTAGTAAACCTTTTTTACAACAATGATGAAATTAGTAGAGTTATTCCAGGGAAAAAATATGTTTCTGTAAAAGAAGTGTCTACTCGTATCAACATCCAGAAAAGGATTGTCCTGGAAAATTTACATGAAGTTTATCAGGCTTTTAAACCCCAGTACCCAGAACAAAAAATTAGGATTTTCAAAATTTTGTGAAATGCTTCATAAGCATTGCATTTTGGCTGGGAAAAGTGAGACACACACACAGTTTGTGTTTGCACTACTCAACAAAATATAAAATGAATGAGTGGAGCTCATTTTGATAATATAGAGTTAGATTCTAATGGTTATCCGCTTAGGTCCTACAAAACATGTTTATGTTTAGAATGTCACTTGGATGAGTGCAATGAATGCCCTGGAGTAAATGTGATCACAGAAATGTTGATATAAAAGTTAAAAGATTAATTTGTCAACAAAATTACTTTAAACCAGTGGGTGACTGTTTATCAGAGTACAATGGAAACAATATTTAAGGAGTTGATGAATTTAATGAATATTTCTGTAAGGGACTGATAAAGCTCAAAACTCAGAATTTCATTGCATACCAACAAAAACCTTAGTGCAGTTCCCTCTAAAGTTATCTGAGTGAAGATGAAGCTATTGTCACATGTGATTTAGCAAGGAATTATTTCTTTGTCTTACAGGATGAAGTCCAGTCTTACCAATAGACAAGTACACAAGCCACAATCCACACATGTGTTGTGTACTCTAGAGAAGATGCTCAACTGAAACACATCAATATTGTTTTCATTTCAGATTGCTTAAAACATAATAATATAGCTGTTTATACATTTCAGAAAAAACTTATCACACTCCTTATTGCTGACATTCAGAATCTTAATAAAATATACTCTTTCTCGGATGGCAGTGCGGCTCAATACAAAAACTGTAAAAACTTCTTGAGCTTGTGTCACCACAGCCAGGATTTTAACATAGATGCATAGTGGCATTTCTCTGCCACATCTTATGGCAAGAGTGTGTGTTATGGCTTAGGAGGTACGGTGAAGCACGTCTCCAACACCCTTACTGTGATCAGATTCTAGCTCCAAGAGGACTGTGAGTTTTCAAAGCAGACAATTAGGGAAATACATTTGAATTCTCGACAAATCAAGACTATATGAGCAGTGAAAAATAACCAACAGAATTATTTAAGGATGCAATTCATTGTATTACACCCATATCAGATTGTGAAGTGTCAGCCAAGCTGTACTCAAGCAGCAGCAGCAGAGAATAAACCTGTGTTGTTTCTGAATGTGTGCAGCTCAGCTCCAACAGTTTTTTCAGGCTACATAACTGTTTAGTATGATGGTGCTTGGTGGCTGGCCTGCATTCTTGCCAGGCACAACTTAAAGTCAGCTTTCTCCACCCAAGAGGACCATCTCCTTCTTTTACTTTGCCATTCATTCAAAATGTACAGGAGATTCCTACGAGTTTGTACCTACACAAGTGGAACCAATCACTCCGAATAGGAGTGCCATTGTGCTTATTTTGTGTAATGTGATGACAAAACAGTTTATATTAAATTATGATATAGTTATAAATAATGCATCCAAGAAAAAGAATATATATAAGCTTCACAACTAATGAAATGTCTAAGCTTGTGAGTACATATTTTATTATATTAGTATGAATAAAAAATTATCCTTGTTTTCCATCACCCAACCTTTCGAACATGGTCAAACCATACACCTATTTTCCTACCCTAAAAATATATTATCATCCTTTAGAATTATTTGTAATTAAAAAATAGGCCACAAATATTATAAACACAGATATGAACATCATAACAATTTTCTTACAGTCCCACAACAAAAACTATTACTAAAGAATAAAAAACATCTATAAAGAGAATTGACACCAGATTTAATTATATGCTCTATAAAAAACTTTTTTAAATTATTGTCCCATTGTTATCTCATTCTGAAATATTGCATAATGTATTGTGAAACATTTATTTGTAACTTTTTTTTTCAAAATATTGAAAATTGTGTTTTTGAGATTTTCAAAAACCAAAATTTTGAAAATGTGTCAATTTTTTTTTCCTTCCTTACTGAGTTGTGTGACACATCAATTAACACCCTTTAAAAAGAGCTTTAAAACAAGCCCTAGATCAGATTCCTTGTACCAATGGTTGCAAATTGGCATTTTTGTACATTGAATTCATGCTAATTTAGGAATTATTTTCGATTTTCAAAAATTAGTAGAAAGAAAATCCTTGCTCAAAAAATCCAAAACTTTGAATTTTTCATGTGGGCCATATATACATCTCAGACACCAAAAATCATAGTAATCTGAAACATCAAGGTTCAGATCCCTGGTTGACCCTGTACAAGGGTATTATCCTAGCCACTATACACTATCCTATACTATCCTGATCTGTGTCCACTTTGTGTTTACATGTACACTTCATTTTCTTGCATATTATAACGAGTTAAACATAACAGGTCAATAATTATGTGATGTTACGCTTACCCTCTGGCTCCATTGGACTATTGCTTCTCCACGCCTCAAAAAAAGAGACGGCCGCTATGCAAACCGTTTTCTTGTGTTAATTGTTTCTCTACAAACATCCCCCCCATCGCTTTCTACAGCTTGGTAGAATGATCTCGTCCTTCCTTCCTGACCTCCTCTCTCTCTTTGAACATGTGAACTGATATTTGATACTATTTAAACCTACATCTAACTTAGTTACTCATTTTTCCGGTGTCTTGCAGAAGGTAAACAACTCTTTTCTGTTAGAGTTAAGATATTTTGGTATTCAAAATTCTCTTTCAGCGTAATATACTATGCAGTTTAAAAATTACATGTTCATAATTATAAATCTTTTTGATTTTCAAAATTCCTTTTGGCAAGATAAATATTCAATTTTGAAAATTATTTATTTTGTAATATTTAACTTTATTGCAATAATGAAGTAAATTTCTTGTTTTTCTGGCTAGTGTAAAGCCATGTTCCACCTTTGCTTTTTTCTTGAGGTATTTTTACCTTGAGCTATAATTAGTATAGTTTCTGTTTCATCCGCTTAACGGTTAGTTCTTGGTGAAGCCATGTGGGCTGCGGCCATCTGCATTTGGAAAGACCGCGTCGGTTACAAAGTGGACTTGTTCCAATTCAACTAAGTTGGTCACCGCTAGATAGCAGAATACTTTCATGTCATTGTATACTTCATATAAGTTTTCTAGGTAATTGGCATTGCTGCCATCAAGAGGGTTAACTTTTAGATAGTTATAGATAGGTAACGTAGCTTTCATTTCATTATTATATCTGTATTTTTACCACAAGATGGTGGGACACTTTAAACATAGAGCTAAGTTTGTAAATAATGTTTGTTGGGATATTAGTTTATAATTTGGTTTAAATATTACAATCTTCATATCTTTTGACTAAAGGATCTGTTATGGTCATTAGTTTCTAGTCGTTGCATTGAGATCATTTGTTCATGGTTTAAGAAGGCCACAAGTTGGCGAGATGTTTAACATTGTTAGAGTTTATTTATAGCTTGGTTTCTGCTTCATGAAACATGTATGTTAAACCATGACATATTCCAAGGTGAGTTAGGAAATCTCAGACTCCTGTATTGCTGTCAGTTTTTGACGGTTGTTCTCATAAGTATACTTTAAGTATTATAGTTGACTCATCGCCCGAATATGGTCAGATTTTCATATTTTTGGGGTAGTATAGGTATTTTCTTTGAGTCGCCTAGAAAAGTGACTATTCCCTGTAGTGTTAAAGTTGGTTAGTTGATATCAAGCAAAGCTTTGGATTATGCCCTTATAGCATTGTGCTTTAACAATGTCTTTCATTGTTTATTTATTTCACCTTGTTCGGCGGCCTAAGTTATTAAAGTATCCTGGTTGAACATATCCTAAGTTGGGGTGACGCTCGTTTAAGCTAGTAATTGTGACCAAACATGGGAGTTATTCTAGGGAAATAAAACCATATCATACTAACTCTCTCCATTAAGCTCCTGTACTTGTACTTTTATATTGTTGTGCATATAACCTGGACGGGTAGTAGTAGTAGTAGTAATAGTAGTAATTAATAATGCAATAATAATTATAATAATAACAATAATACATAATATAATAATTTTATATTGTTACTGAATAAAATATATACTCTTGTTATCGCCATGCATATTATTCTATTTACAAGATGATACATTTGTACTATCATAGTCTGACAATGTATCCACACAAGGCAAGCTTTTTCAGAGTAAACAAAGCGTAACTGTTCATAGAATCCTCAAATAAACCAGTATGTATTATGTATATGATAACTATTGTATTATTAATTAGTGATCCTTCTTACCAAACTGATCAAAATGAGCTAAAATCTGTCAACTGACCATAGTTGAGTCTTGCCCGAGCCTGGTGCACCACAGAGCTCTGTCAACGATTGTAGGGGAAAACCTCCACCCAACATATCATCCACAGACTGACAGAAGGTTACAATCCTGTCAACACAATTATCCTCCTAGAACACAACATAACATCCACAGACTGACAGAAGGTTACAATCCTGTCAACACAGTTCTCCTCCTAGAACACAACATAACATCCACAGACTGACAGAAGGTTACAATCCTGTCAACACCATTCTCCTCCTAGAACACAACATATCATCCATAGATTGACAGAAGGTTACAATCCTGTCAACACCATTCTCCTCCCAGAACACAACATATCATCCATAGACTGACAGAAGGTTACAATCCTGTAAACACCATTCTCCTCCTAGAACATAACATATAAATAGATTGACAAAACGTTACAATCCTGTCAACACCATACTCCTCCCAGAACATAACATATCATCCACAAACTGACAGAAGGTTACAATCCTGTCAACACCATTCTCCTCCCAGAACGTAACATATCATCCACAGACTGACAAAAGGTTACAATCCTGTCAACACCATACTCCTTCCAGAACACAACATATCATCCACAGACTGACAGAAGGTTACAATCCTGTCAACACCGTTCTCCTCCCAGAACACAACATATAATCCATAGATTGACAGAAGGTTACAATCCTGTCAACACTGTTCTCCTCCTAGAACATAACATATAAATAGATTGACAAAACGTTACAATACTGTCAACACCATACTCCTCCCCAGAACACAACATATCATCCACAGACTGACAGAAGGTTACAATCCTGTAAACACCATTCTCCTCCCAGAACACAACATATCATCCACAGACTGACAGAAGGTTACAATCCCGTCAACAACATACTCCTCCCAGAACACAACATACCATCCACAGACTGACAGAAGGTTACAATCCTGTCAACACCATTCTCATCCCAGAACACAACATACCATCCACAGACTGACAGAAGGTTACAATCCTGTCAACACCATTCTCCTCCTAGAACACAACATATTATCCACAGACTGACAGAAGGTTACAATCCTGTCAACACCATTCTCCTCCCAGAACACAACATATCATCCACAGACTGACAGAAGGTTACAATCCCGTCAACAACATACTCCTCCTAGAACACAACATACCATCCACAGACTGACAGAGGGTTACAATCCTGTCAACACCATACTCCTCCCAGAACACAACATACTATCCATAGATTGACAGAAGGTTACAATCCTGTCAACACCATTCTCCTCCTAGAACACAACATACCATCCATAGATTGACAGAAGGTTACAATCCCAACACCGTTCTCCTCCCAGAATACAACATATCATCCATAGATTGAAAGAAAGTTACAATCCTCTCAACACCATACTCCTCCCAGAACACAACATATCACCAATAGATTGACAGAAGGTTACAATCCTGTCAATACCATTCTCCTCCTAGAACACAACATAACATCCATAGATGGACAGAAGGTTACAATCCTGTCAATCACCATTCTCCTCCTAGAACACAACATATCATCAATAGATTGACAGAAGGTTACAATCCTGTCAACACCATTCTCCTCCTAGAACAGAACATATCATCAATAGATTGACAGAAGGTTACAATCCTGTCAACACCATACTCCTTCCAGAACACAACATATCATCCACAGAGTGACAGAAGGTTACAATCCTGTCAACACCATTCTCCTCCTAGAACACAACATAACATCCATAGATGGACAGAAGGTTACAATCCTGTCAACACCATTCTCCTCCCAGAACACAACATATCATCCACAGACTGACAGAAGGTTACAATCCTGTCAATACCATTTTCCTCCTAGAACACAACATATCATCCATAGATTGACAGAAGGTTACAATCCTGTCAACACCGTTATCCACGCAGAACATTACATATCATCCATAGATTGACAAAAGGTTACAAACCTGTCAACACCATTCTCCTCCTAGAACACAACATATCATCTACAGATTGAAAGAAGGTTACAATTCCGTCAACACCATACTCCTCCTAGAACACAACATATCATCCACAGATTGACAGAGTCTTACAATCCTGTCAACACCGTTCTCCTCCCAGAACACAACATACCATCAATAGATTGACAGAAGGTTACAATCCTGTCAACACCATACTCCTCCCAGAACACAACATATCACCAATAGATTGACAGAAGGTTACAATCTTGTCAACATCATTCTCCTCCTAGAACATAACATACCATCAATAGATTGACAGAAGGTTACAATCCTGTCAACACCATTCTCCTCCTAGAATACAACATATCATCAATAGATTGACATAAGGTTACAATCCTGTCAACACCGTTTTCCTTCCAGAACATAACATATCATCAATAGATTGACAGAAGGTTACAATCCTGTCAACACCATTCTCCTCCTAGAACATAACATATCATCCATAGATTCAAAGAAGGTTACAATCCTGTCAACACCGTTCTCCTCCCAGAACATAACATATCATCCACATATGGACAGAAGGTTAGAATCCTGTCAACACCATACTCCTCCTAGAACACAACATATCATCCACAGATGGACAGAAGGTTACAATCCCGTCAACACCATACTCCTCCTAGAACACAACATATCATCCACAGATGGACAGAAGCTTACAATCCCGTCAACACCATACTCCTCCTAGAACACAACATATCGATGAAGGCGACATAGCTACAATCAATAAAGCACCATATTCTGCTACTAGAAATTTATTAGAAATGTATTTGGAAGGTGCAAAAAGGTGGATTAAAAACATAAAACATAATCATAATTTGGTTGTTACAATTAAAAGAAGAACACAGTTTAAACTTTACACTACTGCGACTGGACAAGGAGGTGATGGCCCAATCCCCCAACCTATGTTTAATTCTATCTAAACTCATCAGTAAGGAGTGTGAAACATGCAAGGTAACCTCCTAAACGAGGAAACCAAAACACCCAAAAGGGAGAAAAAGGAACTTGCCAAATAATTTTTATTTTTATTTTATTAGACTGCCAAAGTGAGTGTCTTGGACAGTAATAATTTTAATAACAAAGTAAAAATACAGTAGGCTTATTGGAAAAAAAACTCTAATTGATGTATAGTCTATTTTGTGATTAAAAACTTACATAATCTTTTCCATATTAGTTTGAAGCATGTTGTATTTTGCTAGACAAAATATTTATGTTTGGTTCATAACTAACCGTCTTCAACAATACACAAGAAATATTAAGGTACAAGCAACATAGCAATGAATGACATGGTTGGCAAAATATTATTTAATCTAAGAAATTATACCATCTTTTGGTTAGTATTTATTACTTTCTCTCAATCCCTCGCAAACAGCCTCCATGGTGTAAGCGTCAGTGCACCTGGCTACAAGTCTAGAAGTCCCGGGTTTGATTCAAGACTATTATCTTGGGTATTTTCCCCTTAAGCGGAATGTACCCAACGGTCACCAGGGCTTGGTATATTAGGCTTAGGTTAGATTAAGAATCACCCCAGTTCCACAACATCATTGTGACCTTTAGACAGCCTCCTGTGGTGTACCCTGGACAATGTTCTGTGCCACCAGAGTGGCTAAGAGTCTACACATAAGGCGACCGAAATTGGATGTCAAAGTCCCTCCCGGTCATATGTGTCATATGATAAAAAAAGAAAGAGCACCTCAGAGAGAGAAGTATTGTGATTGTCATAAAACAAACTCGAGATTGTGATAAAACCATTTTACTGTTCAGGGTGAAACTTGGGTTTTAATAAATCTTCCCCAAGGAATTTTTGCAATTATAGATCTAACCCATTGGAGTGGTTTACTGATGAGCAACAAGAGAAAAAACCAATTTCCTCCTAATCCGTTCTAACAATTTTGATTATTGTTCTTTCCTTGTCTGTAGACTAGAGAGATACTGTACTCAAGGCTCTGAAATTGAATGGTGGTACGCTCTACAGTCTTGGCTAGAGTTGTAGGAACTAAGACTAGAGAGATACTGTACTCAAGGCTCTGAAATTGAATGGTGGTACGCTCTACAGTCTTGGCAAGAACTGTAGGAACTAAGACTAGAGAGATACTGTACTCAAGGCTCTGAAATTGAATGGTGGTGCACTCTACAGTCTTGGCTAGAGTTGTAGGAACTAAGACTAGAGAGATACTGTACTCAAGGCTCTGAAATTGAATGGTGGTGCACTCTACAGTCTTGGCTAGAGCTGTAGGAACTAAGATGCCCACATATAGCTCCGAGTGATTTTATATTTCATTCATCATTTAATCAAAAGACCAATACCATTCAGATCTGAATGAAAATATTACTCATGGGTCTAACGAAGTTTTTCTTAAACTGTGGGTCATGACCCTCAGTTTCTTGGGGTCACAATGACTAGCTCCAAATTGGTAGGTACTCGGCAAGTTTCTTATGACAAATACAAATACAAATTGAAATTTTACTTTTGATGAATATTTCTTTTTTACTGGGTGAGCCATCGTGAATTACATAGTTCTTAGCCATATTATCTTATCAATTGCTGGACTCTGTATTTGACTAGAAATCATATTTGATGGTTGTAACCCTTCACAACCTTGATGTTCCTCTTCAATACTGTTTACAAGTGTTACCGTATAGTGTGGTGACTCATTATTTACGTTAATTCAATTTGATTTTATGGATTATGCGTTTGTTATAGACTTAATAAAACTGGCCTTAAGTGTTTAAGTGGCACTCCTATCTTCGTATGAAAAGAATAGTGCACGTCAATACCATCCCTTTGAAGACAACATTTTTCTCGCTAAACCATATCTTAAGGTAAATTTTCAGACATCTAATAAAAGCAATGTGGTGTATCTCTGTCCAGAGTTTTTCTCAAACTTCCTGATAACTTACAACAAAAACTTCGCACAGTGATTACTTTGTGTTTTAGTTAACCCCCCTCCCCCCAAAAAACGTATTTTTTTCTGCAGGGAGTCATATTCACCCACACTTGAATATTACCTCTCTCCTACTGCAGAGTTGAGTATTTCAAATTTGAGCACATTATTATTTACTTTTAAAATATTAAGTTTTTAATGAAATAATCAACATTCTGAAGAATGGACAAATGGTCGACTAGTTCAGATAAGGATGGACAAGACGGAACAAGGGGCAGCAGGTATTTATAAAACTACACCAAATGCCCTCTAAGAACAAAAAGGAAGTATCATCAATCATTTCTAAAATAGGCATGTACATGTAATAGTAGTCAAGATGACCAAAAACCAATGTGTTTAATATGAAACCAATCTTTGGCGAACGAAAGTACGAGGTCTACAAACTTGAAAAGACATTTAGATACCAATCATTTTAGCCTCTCAAACAAACCCAGTTTTTTTTTCAAAGAATGTTGAAGTCTTTGAAAAACAAACAGAGGTTTTTGGAAAATTAGAAACTTTTAATGAAAAATATATAATTGCATCATACCTAATAGCTAAAAGTAAGACACCATATATAATTGGCGATGATCTAGTTTTACCAATCGCAGTTAAAATAACAGAAACAGTGCTCGTAAAGAAGCATGTAGATGAGCTGAAAAATTTCCTCTTCTAAATTATATGTTTCAATAAAATAATTTTAGAAACTTGCAATAACCTTTTTCAGAAACTATTGGGTGAATTATCCTAATTTCAAGAGTTTTGATTCAGCTTGATGTTCAACTAGATTGTTGGTATATGTGAGAGTTAGTTTTGACAACAATATGCATGTAGATTTACTATTTTGTCGGCCAATAGGTGGGCGTACAACTGGCAAAAAATTATTTTTTTAAAGTAAATGACTTTTTTTTAAGGAAGCAGGACTAAAATGGAGTAATTGTGTTGAGGTGTATACAGATGGAGGTGCAGCGAGGACAGGAAAGAATGTAAGCTTTCAAGCCAAAGTTAAATCTATCACAAATTGACCTTCATCAAGGAGCATTAGTGGCTAAGAAAATGTCTACAGAACTAAACACAGTTTTACAAGATGCAATAAACGTTTCAACTTCATTTAAAGTTGTACAATTAATAGTCACTTCTTTGCAAAACTATGCAACTATCTGACTATGAAAACCTTATAAGTTACAATGCATAGAGAAGTTAGGTGGCTGTCAAGTGGAATAGCTTTGAGATGACTAATTGAGTTCAAAGATGAGGTAATGCTATTTTTGTCTAAAAAAACTTCAGAGAGAGAGAAAAAGTTTATTATTATAGATTAATTAATACAATACAATATAATCCATACAATACAAATTACAGATTCTTACAATTTACATTTTAATTTCAAGTTTAGAAAACCTGGTTAATGCGCCTCTTGATGTATGTATAGAATATAGAGCTGAAGGCGTAAAACTGTAGATAAACAAGGTAAAAATATATAAATTACATAACTAATGACACAATGGGTATTTTTATTAGAAGATTATTGTTACAACTAGACCAAAGTATTCTTTTATAACTAGATGATAGTATCAAACAAATTGTGTAGTCGAGTATTACAAAATCATAAGGATCTTCTTCGGTTGTTATTTTTATTAATACTGTTAAAACGATTAGTAACATTATTTCTATTATTATCAGTATCATTATTATTATTATTTAGCACCGCGTCTTACTACCCGTTCGGGTTATATGCTTTAAGTACTAATTACGCTAATGGATTAGGAATTGGGAAGGTTGAATTAGAGGAAGTGAACCCACATTTGCATGGAGGGAGAGTGGAAAACCATTTAGGAAAAACCAACCTCAGTTCACCCGACCGAGATTCGAACCTCGATCTCCCTGTCCTCAGCAGTTGAGCTCAACACGACTAGCGCGTTAGCCAACTACACCACCGAGGTGGGTCAGTACCAATACTAATCCTAAAAGCAAACTTCTTGATCGTCAAGAATAATATAATATAAGGTTGATTTAAATTTGAATATTGATAAATAGCTAATATTTTGGTCCAGCGAGTGCCAAGTCTTTGCACCATTCCAATGAAAGCTTGATTTCATAAAACAACTAGTTTTAGCTTTTGGCACTATTAGTTTTTGTGTGGTTTTATTTCTGGTCGATAAGCTTTGACTAACATATTTATAATCTAAGCAGGTTGAAGTATTTATACCATGTATGATATCATACATAAGTATTAACATCTTATATTTAATTAGCTGTCTCATATTTAAGAACCATAGTAATCTAAACAATGATGTACTAGGTGCTTTGAAATCTGAAAAAGTTATAATTCTGACTATTTTTTCCATTAATAATACTAGTGGTTGAAGATGGTTTGTGTGAGTCCCCAAATTTCGATCCCATAAAGAAGGTGGGGGTAGACAAGCGTGAAGTACACATTTCTTATTATTGATAGTGGGGAGATATGTCTTAGCCTAGAGAAAACCCCAATATATTTTGAGAGAGTCTTGCTTAGAGACCTGATGTGTGAAACCCATTTTAGGTTATTGTCTAGTCATGCCCAGGTATTTGACGCAATTTACTTGCTATTTTTCCTCCGTTTATTTTTATATCAATATTTTAATTTATATGTTGCTTAGGATTGATTGAGAATTTCATATATTTAGTTTTTGTGACATTCAAAGATAACATGTTCACTCTAAGCCATGTTGACAAGCCCCCTAAATCACTCTGTAAATTTCTGTATACTGATGCATTAAAAGCAGTGTCATCAGCAAGTAAATAGGTATTAGATTGTGTTATACAATTAGGTAGATCATTAATATATATAAGAAATAGAGTAGTTCCCAAAATAGAGCCTTGGGGAACACCACATAATAATGGTCTTATTGTAGCATTGGACTTATAAAGGAGACGTTAGAAAACAAAACAATAGAAGAAACTTACGGCATTCACCTGTCGACGGGGCCTGCGTGGAACAACGGCTCAAGTCCTCCGGACGAACTCTGCGTGGAACAACGGCTCAAGTCCTCCGGACGAACCTTCACTGTCCCGGGCTAACAAAACACTAAAAGCGCGTGAGGTCTGGCAATCTAAGCGACGCCTAGGCTTGGCTGGGCATGCGCAGTGACGAGTCTCCGTTACGAGAATCTTCCCGATGCTGCCACATTGTTCCATTTTAGTCCAGAATATATCCTACCCCCTTCTCCTTTCGTCCTCTACTGAGTTGTGTATATATTCTACTCTCTGTATCGATATCGTCACAATTGGGCCTGTGTCTTAGCAGGATTAACATAAGCTCCGGCTTTCTCCGTCTAAAAAAATGTAAGACCAAAATTCTGTTTCGGCTTATGGAACTTTTATATCTTAATTATTTTTCTAAATTCTCTTTTTGGCCACACTTTTAAAATTCATAAAATTACGTCGTATGGTTAGGAGCATTTCCTTACTCTTTGGTATTACTAGGTCTTTGCGCCTTATTAAAAATAATGTCATTTATATTACGATAGGTTTGATAAGTTTTTGTCATAATGTATTTAGGAATTGTTAATAACTTTCACGAATACCCTTTTGTTGGGTCTTGACGTGAATTTATTACTTTTTTTTTGTCTGAGAATAAACTTTTATCTGAAACAACCTTTTGGCGCCATTTCTCATGGCTAACGATTAGATATTTGAATTTTGTTTGTAATATGTTAAATCTTAAGGAGTATCTTTCATTGGCTAAGTTGAGATGATTTATTGTCATTTACAAAGCTCCTTTTATTGTTAGCAAACCTTTTATAGTAAATATTTGATGCAAAAAAATATATAAAATATTTAATTTTTATATATTTAGCGTTACTAGGAGGGCGCCTCTTCAAGATAGAGATATTGTTTACCTTTTTGAATTACCTATTTTTGTAGCGCCATATGACTATATTTATAGTCTTTAATTTAGTCTCGCGTACGCTATATGCATGTATAGATTACTATGTTAAATATTAAATGGAAACATTCATTAGTTTCCTTTTACCAATTTATGTTGTATACTATGGTTTAAAATGTTACGCAACAATTGATCGTATTAATAAATGTCAATCTTCCTTATACTGTCTTGGTATCTTGCTAATATATGCCCCATCTTTCCCGAGGACTGTTCGCCAAACATTTTAGAACTTTAGGAAAGCTGCAGTCTCGTGCTGTCTGGTTGCATTTACTACCTAAAACTCCTCGACGCTCTCTCTGGGTTAAACTCCCCCCATAATTTTAGTTTTAATTTTTTTTTATGTATTTTGTTGCATCTGCCCCTTTTGGATGCTACATTATATCTGACTTAGATCTGTTTATTTGAACATATTGTCCTCTATTTGATAGATAGTTTAGAAAAGGTTCAAGTACAATACCTCTTATGCCATAATATTCCATTTTATAAAAAAGAATGACATGATCTATGGTATCAAACGCCTTACATAAATCAATGAAGATGCCTAAGGCTAAGTTAAAATCATCTAATTAGTCGTATAATTGATTTGTCATGTTAATTAATGTACTTTTTGTTGATTTCTCTTTACTGAATCCTGCTTGCTCGTTACATAATATATTATTTTTCTCCAAGAAATTTATAAACCTTTTGTGAATGGCTTTTTCAAATATTTTCCCAATATTAGACACTATAGAAATTGGTCTATAATTGTTAATCAAGCTTTTTTTTGTTTAGTGCAATACTGATAAGGTTACAGGTTCCCTTGTTGTCTCAGTTTTTTGCTAAATCTAATTGAAAGAACAATCATTTTGAATGTTTAGAACAGATGTAAGAATATTCTTGTATTTTGTATATTTTTCCTTTAGTAAATTACCATCCCTATCCTTTTTGAATGCTACAAATAGTTTTTCTTTCATACAAATTGATCTGAGTATTCCACTTATAATCAAAGGTTTCTTAGGAAATGAGTATTTATTATATTTTTTAGATATTTTAATATTGTTGTCATCTATTTTTTTTATTGTATTCTTCAGCAATTAACTTTAGATATGACTGTACTTTTCATTAGGGTCTTTTAACGTATATAAATGATCCCAATTCACTCTGTTGATTGCTTCTACCAAGGATCTCTGATGATAGATATCCTTGTTGTCAGCTAGTTGAGAGTTAAAGAAAAATGGCAAAAGTGGGGTAGTAATAAGATATGCCATTGACTATTGCTCCTGAGGTAGTATAATATGAGTTAATATTAGTCAAAAGTTGATCTATAGACAATTCAGTGTTAAATCTTTTGTCATGTCTGGTTGTAGCCCTAATTAAATTGACAAAACCAAACATTTTTACCGTGTTATAATATTCTTGTGAGTGTTTAGATAATTTATATTTATATCACCCATGATTATTACTTCACACTTTTCACTATTCAGTTGATTTAGACAGGTATTTAAGGAGTCAAGAAATGTATCTATAGGCTCTGACGGATGTCTTTATAAAAGATATATAGATTTGTCAGATCATTTTCACAAGCATGTTTGGATCTGCAAACTATATTATATGTCAGATATATTTGAGAAACTCACTGAAGTGAACATATCTATGAAAGGATACAACACAAATATAATGATTTTGTGTGATAAAATCCTTGCGTTTATGAAAAAGATACCTACATAGAAGGTTAAGGTAGAAAATTACACATTTTGTCACCCGAGAATGCAAGTGTTCTATGTCCAAATTTTCACTTTTGTGTAAAAGAGCATTGAAGTTTGACCTTGTGTATAAAACCAATGTTACTAGAAGACAACTCGAGCTTGTATCTTCTTAAGTAATTATTTAATAGTCTCGATTTCACCACAGGTGGATCATATGCATTCTAAATAAACGTATACACCAAATATCTCAAATTTAACCATTTTGGAGATAGAACACTTGCATTCTCGGGTGACGATTTGAAATGTTTTCATCTACCTACGATTTTATTACTGAAAATAATTTGAGAAACGGTGTGATCAAGAAGATCCTAACTGATCATTTGGGGTGCTAGGAAGAACAGTTCAAGAAATATTTTAATTGTGCGCAGAAACCATTCATTATACAGACAGAAGATCTACAACATCTTTCAATGAATGCACAGGAATAATTTGCAGAGCTTTCCAGCAATTTAAATATTAGACTTGAATTTTCAAAGCAAACCTTGAAGGTCTTTTGGCTCAGCGTTAAATTGAACACCCAGTACTTTCTGAATTAGCAGTGTCAGATCTCCTACCATTTGCAACCACATATTTGTGTGAGTCATCATTTTCAACATTGGTTTTAATGGAAATTAAATACCAATCTTGGTTACATAATGTGGAAATTGTCATGAGACCTTCACTATCCAGTATTAAGCCAAGATTGTAGTTATTGTGTAAACATAAGAAAGCACATCCAACTCATTGAATGTATGTGCTTATTACTAATAATTTGTTACAGTTACATTGAAGTAATGTAGGCTACACACTTTTAAACAGCTAACTTAGCAACTATTTAAAATATAATTCTAATTAGCACCGCGTCTTACTACCCGTTCAGGTCATATGCACTTACACTAATGTGTAATGTTAGGGTGATTGTGAGATGAAATGGAGGACCTACAGCTTAACGTGGAATCTGAACCATGATGGAGGCCTGGCATTCATCACATTCACAAGATGTGATTAATACACGTCTTGTCAACGGTGAAGGAGGGGTTTGGCAATCAGATAAATCTGTGCCGGGGCCGAGGATTGAATCCCAGACCCCCAGAACAGAAGTCTGACACCTCACCCCTAGACCGCCAGGTCACCAACTATTTAAATGATTAAAATAAACATCAAGGGAGTCACTATCATAACTAATAATGATTTCATAACTAATAATGATTTCATAACTTCTGTTGTAGCATTGATATGAAAATATAGATACAGTGTAAGTATTTCATATGGCCAATTTGTCATTAATTTATAACAATTAAATTTCCCTGACATTTCCAGGTTTTCCAAAAAAAAAATATATTAGTTACAACAACTCAATATAATGTTGCAGGAATTATAACAGGTAGTTTAGAATAAATGCACACACATTAGCATGGAGAAAGAATGGGTAAACCACTCCAAGTGCACCTAACTGGGATTCAAACCTCAACCTTCCCGTCATTACATGCAATGCAAGTGATCCATGCAACAGCTCCATATTAATAATAACCAGATTTAAAGATAAAATACCTATAGGGTTTGGGGCTATCATAAATAAATACATTTTTATCTATTTATTTGAAGTTTGGTTTTGGAGTATGGATGGACTGCACATTTACACAAAACATTTAGTTTTTAGTTGTAAATAGTGGGTGGTCTTCAAAACAGGTGCATGTCATTTTAGAATTGAGAAACACTAAAAGAAATCTGTATCTGAGCATGTGCAAAGGGTCACTAAACTGAAAAAAGCTAATTTGCCATGTTTTTGATGTGTTAAATAAACAATTCTGCTATAACGCTTTAACATAATAGTAAAAACATTTTAAAAAAATCTAGTTACAAATTATATAAAAATTGACGATAAAATCAAGTTTTGTCACTATTTCAGAGCTACGAACACAAAAGCTCAGATACACACCTGTGTATTACGTGTCAAATCAAAGGCCGGGCAGACGCTTTCTCACAACTAGAACGGTGGATTACATAATGCTACAATATAGCAATAGCCTTCACTGTGAAGTTCATGTATTACAATCACAATTTTAATTAATAACAAACAGAGAAACATATATTTAAAAATAGGTTCTTACCGAAATAGTTACATACAAAATGACTCTTTAGTACTTTCTCATATCAAGAGAAAGTATTAATATATTGAAAAAAACTATTTTGAGCTTATGATTTATATTTCCGTTTTATGTGAACCCAAACACGTTTATTTTACCATTTTGTCTGTCTTGAAACACTTCCAAAAATTTGACTAAAAAGGGGCAGATGCCACAAATACATAAAAAAAAAAATAATAAGATGGGGGGAGTTTAACCCAGAGCAAGTGCCGAGAAGATCTAGGTTGTAAATGCAACCTAGACATTACAGTCCCACAACTCTCGACCCTCGAACCAGTTGTGAATATCAAATAAGTGAACCACTATCTAATCAGACAGCACGAGACTGCAGCCTTCATAAAGTTCATATAAAATTATAATGTTTGATGTGCATACCTCGGGAATAATGGGACATATATTAGCAAGATAAACAAACAGATCACGGAAAATTGATTTTTATTAACAACGCTCTATTGATGCGTAAAAGTTTAAACAATAGTATACCATTTAAATTGGTTAAAGGGAACCAATTGAAATATTCCATTTAAAGTTTAACATAGCATTTTATATCAGCTTATTGCGTACGCGAGACAAAATCAAAGACTTAACAAATAAAGTCATATGGTACTATTTAAAATAGATTGAACATTAAGGTAAACAAAAATCTCTATCTTAAAGAGACGGCCTTCCAGTAATGACAGATATATAACTATTAAATAATTTATCATTAAATATTTAATTCCTACATTTACAATCAAAGATTTACTAACAAATAAAAGGAGTTTTGTAAACGATAATAAACTATCACAACTTAACCAATTAAAATTACTCTTTTAAGATTTAACCTGTTACCAACATATATCAAATATATAATCGTCAGCCAAGAGAAATGGCGCCAAAAGTCGTTACATATACAAATTTATCCTTCGACAAAAACCATAATAAACTCTCGTCAAGACCCAAAAACGGGTATTCGTGAAAGTTATTAGAATAATTCTCAAAATTATCATGATCAAAAACTTATCAAACCTATCGTAATATCAATTATATTTTTGATTACGCGCAAAGACCTCTTAATACCAAAGAGTAAAAGAATGCTCCTAACCATACTCTGTTACGTTATTAAATTTAAAAGTGTGGCCAAAAAGAGAATTTAGAAAAATAATTATTAATTATAAAGTTCCATAAGGCGAAACAGAATTTTGATCTTACATTTCTATAGACGGAGAAAGCAGGAGCTTTGTGTTATTCCTACTAAGACATAGGCCCAATTGTGACGATATCGGTACAGAAAGCATAATATATACCCAACTCAGTGGAGGAAGACAGGAGAAGGGGGGAGGGTATAGTTCTGGACTACCATGGAAGAATGTGGCAGCGTCTCGATCATTCTAGCACGGAGACTCGCCATTGCGCATGCCCGGCCAAGCCAGCAGCCGCTCTGATTGCCACGCCTCAGGCTCTCTTAGTGTTCTGTTAGGCCGTGACAGTGAATGTTCGTCTCGAGGACTTGAGCCGTTGTTCCATGCGAGTCTTGTCAGGAGGTGAATGCGGTAAGTTTCTTCTATAATGTTGTTGTTTACGTCTGTCTTGTAAGCCCAATGCTACAATGATATTTTAAGATTCTAGTCATTTTTAGGAAATTTGAGAAATTCCTTGACATTTTTTGGAGTCCCAGATGGTTGGCAGCCTTATATAGGCCCTAAAAATATTTAATGACCTTAACCCTTCAATTGTTAAGCCTCGTCTCCTAACGCCGTTGGTCAAGGGTGAGCGCTGTGCTCACCGTCAGTCTGTTAACGCCCTATACTTGTTGAATTCATATAATTTCAGAATTTTTTATCTTTTTTTATTAGGTTTTGTTCTCTTTTGATTGAAATGTTTTCATCTACAATCTTTTATTAAAAAATGTAATGATCATAAAAGAATTACAAAGAGAAATATCAAAAAAAACTCACTAATTGTAGAAAATCACAAACTAGGTAAATAATGATCATCTTATACAAAATTATTATAAGGTACTACACTTTAAATTGTTCATATCATAACATTTTTAGAACATATTAAACTATACTACTTAGAATAAATTATAAAATTCTTATATAAGGAGAACCTAAATTGAACTAAAAACAATTGAAACTTAATGATTACAATAAAAAAGTTTATAAATCCTAATAGCTTTTCAATGTGAAGCACTGAGCTTTTTTACTCTAATTTTTAGTCACTATCCTCAATGTATGTCTGCATTTCCATGACAGTTCCGGCAAATAGTGTATGTATGCTTTACCAGAGGTAGGGAACTGGCAATTAGTACATCTAAATGCTGTCTATGATTCTTATTTTTTGGAGAGTAACCACACCTGACCCTTCCTTGGCCTACTTGGAGTAATGGTGCTCGGTCATTTTGTGGTAAGTGAAAGTGCTGGTGAATTCTCATTCAAAGATCTGTGAGAATACTGCTGGTTGACGCTCTTCTAATCATATGATTATTGACTAGATCTAAGCCTAAATTTTTCAGGAACTTTCTTGGAGAAATATTTTCTCCCATGTTGCTTTGGAAAATGATTTGGGCGTTGATTGTGCCAACATCAAGCAAAGTGAAAAATATTCGAAGAGGCCAACTGTAGCAGACCCTTGCCAGAGTATATTGGGCTTTTAACTTATAGAACATCCTCTATAAGGTTGGAGAAGGTAATAGCACTTGATGTCACCGGAATCATGCATCAATGAAATGAGTATTACATTTCTGCACCTCTTTGGTACATATGTCACTAATAAGGTATCTTCATCAAAAGCAAACAAACTTGAATTACCAGGTCTTCTTCGAAGGTACACAACTTCAGGTGGAATTTCTCGTTTATTTTTTCTTACTGTGCCCACCATGGTTAGATTTTGTTGTCTAACAAGTTCATTCACAAGGCCGACGAAAGTGAACTAGTTATCTAATGTTATGTTAGTCCAGTGAATCTAATTGGTATTATCAACCTTTTTACAACACTAGTTGGTTTATTATCAGAGAAAAATGGACCATCTGGTTGAATACTAACATATACCTCCATTTTCAATGTGCAAGACATCCGCAAATCTACCAGTGAATATTTATTGAGCCCATATTTTGCCGGATTTTTATACATGTACTGCCTAAAAGTACACTTCCCACAAAATGACTCCAACATCTCATCAATTGCAAAATATTTTCAAACTGAATAATAGTCTTGACAGCGCTGAACAAAACTCTTGAATAATTCCCTGATAGGAGCTAATTTATCAATGGCTTTTCTTGCAGCTCTTGTTTCCGCGTTATCAAAACGAAGAGCCCTTAGCAACATATAAAATCTTCTGTACGACATCACAAGACAAAAAATTGCATGGGCTGTCGGGTCATTCGCCCATAAATCTTCTACAATACAATGAGATGATTTAATTTTCCCAGCCAAGTATAACCAACCAATTATAGCTTTAATTTTGTCAATGTTGCAGTCCCCAACCTCACTTTCTTGAGTATAGTTAGTTCTTACTTTATGAAGACGATTATTTGTGTATCTGAAAAAAGAAAAAAAAAACCACCCAGATTCATAAACAGTTTTAGCATGTTGAGCAGTTCTCTTAACTCCAGAAGGATGTTTCTTTGTCTCCGGCATCTGCTAGGAGGAGGAGGATGAACGTTCCACAAAGTGACATTATCATGCCCAACATAATGCAGCCCGAAATATTCTAGTAGATCTTGACCTATGTCATCCCAAGATACTTCAGAATTACTGTTCTGATCACTGTTTGCTGGTTGCTCTATATCTGAATCTTTGGAGTCATCTTCATAAAGAGAAATATTGAGGTCTTTGTCCAAGTCATCTAACAGCCATTGATTAATTTGGCCTTCCTGATCCATTTTCAATAAAAGAAATCACCGTAAACAATCAAATATAAGAATATACTACAGTAAGATTTAAGATTAAATAATAACACAATCGGTTAAGGGTCAACGCCGTGCGCACCAATACAACAACATTCACAGAATTACAGTATGACAAAGTCTGAAGGTCTCGCGTCATCTTTTCTTAACCATGTTCCCACTCTTAACATTCCAATGGGCAGCTATACTGGGATTCATTGTTCCTACACTGTTTCATCGCAAATGCCAGATGAATAAAAAAGTAGTTAGCACTGTGCTCCCACCTCGACCAACAAAGGATTAATGAGAGATATTACTGTTAGTATTTTCAGGAAAAAAAAAAATTCGTTATTTCACTAAATCTTGGAATAATCTTTAAATATTGTTAATGTATGCTAGCTTATTTATGTGACATAAATCGTTCCAGGGTTATTCGTTTTGGAGGTTTAGAGTTTAGTTGTATTTAAGTGGTTATTTAAGCGCTAAGAAAATGAATTTTCTTAATTCTGGTCAAAACCCATTTTGGATTTATTGTTCTTATTATGGGGCATGTATAGTTTCTCTATTTCACATTCATTTGCAAACTAACTCAGAGGCTCAAACTATACCCGGGTTGTCACTATTTTTTAATTACAAAATTCCCTGTGTTTTCCAGAGGAAATTTTTATTTTTCCAGATACCTAATAGATATTATAAACATAGAAGCATTAAATTTTGTTTTAAAGACAATTTTATAAATGAAGAGTGGTAATTTATCATTGGAGGCATGTTTTATTGTGCAAGGTAAACACATGTTTAAGAATTATTTGGAAAAAGATGAGAAATGAATTACATAAATTCTCTAGGAGGAAACATTGGTTATAAAATGCTTTATGCCCTAAATGGAGTGAAAGAAGAAAAAAGTGGAAATACCAAAAATATAATTTTAAGTTTAAATGTGGTATATATTATATATTTTTTTAGAAGAATGTATTACTTGATTTAAAAAAAAATTAACCAATCTTATACATTGTATATGTATTGTATAGACTAAGTAACGCACACAAATCGTGAATAATAATTTACAATAATTAAATTAACATGTGATTTTCCTCGCTCATTCAGGTGCATTTCCTCTAATAAAGTGCCATCCTCATCCCTACCATATTGTAATAAATATTTTTTTTAAAAACACATAGTTAACTCTCAATTTAGCGGGGTAATGGAGGGCTAAGCCTCATTTTATCAATTTCTCAATTTCAACGATAAATCTGCAAACTCATAAAAAAACTACCAAATACATTAGGTACTTGATTAATATATGATACGACACAATCATACATAAATTTATCATAATAACTATTATTGAAAAATAAATCATCAGTAAAATACCCTTAAACAACTTTTTGCCACAAACATAATTATTAGGCCAATTTCAAACCAAATCGTTAAAGTTCGTTTATAAATATTTAAAGTTTTTGAAAAAAATCACTCATCAGTTCACTGATCCTCAACAATATATTTACAGAAAAAACAGATATATGGTGTTATTTGGGAGGTCAATTAGTCCATACATATTTATTTTAGTCCAAATTGTTTGAGCCATTTTCAAAAAATATGGAATTCAAAAAAATCACTTATCAGTAAACTACCTTTAAATTGAGGGCTAGGGTAAAAAAAAGTCCTGAGGTATGGTCATATCTAGATATAAAGTTTTGAGTTTGAAATGGTTTTTATATCTTGCACTTTTATGAAATGGTAAAGGCCAGATCTCGCGTATCATTTTCACTGATTCATTTTTCATAAAAATAAAAATGAATATGAAAGGAATTCGTTCACATGTTTCATTGATCATGATGATCATGATGGGACTGACCAACTAGCGTTTGTTCATCGCGCTACTTAAACACCATTTTTGAGAACTCTTGCAACACAGTGTCTGTAAATAAGCGCCACAAATTTCGTTAAAGGCTGTCTGGTTTGTCTACAGGAGTTGAAACTTGAAAACAATTGAGGATTAAATCCAATAAAAGGTTGCACGTGGTCGCATTGTAGCGTAAAATTAAAATAAATCTTTACATTCAAAGAAAAATGAATTCATTAATTCCTGTATGTGTTCTCGCTGTTCATTTTGTTTTCATTTTTCAATAATGATGATTAAAAATGAACAAAAGTAGAACTCCTTTCATTTTTGGTAAAAACCTTAAATAATGATTCAGTCTAATGAAATAAGTGTTCTGACCGTCCTTTTTGTATTCATTTTCAATGATTATTTGAAAATGACATGAGAGAACTGGCCTCTAACTAGCACAAGGAATGATACGAGAACAGTATCAATACTTTTCTTTCAATGCCAGATATTTTAGTATTGATACCTTCTTTTTGATATTTTACTAATATCTGTACTTTTTACCCCGTTTCGAAAGATTTTAATTTACCTACTTTTCTCCTTTTACTTAATTTATTTTTCCAATCATTTATTAAATTTATTCATCTTTTTTTATTATTGCCTTTATTTTTCTATGGCTAAATGAAAGTATCGATACTGGGAAATATTGATATACTTATTCATTTTTATCATATTCAAATATCGATATTTAACCCAGTATTGCATATGCCTAACACTGCAATGAACTGGAGAGAGAGAAATCTGAGAAAAAATAACTGTGACCTTGGAGAGAAGGGTGGTACAAGTGGGCTAGTCCATTTCACAGGGGGGTGGGAGAGGTAAAGTAGCTATACGTGGACACAAATACAATTACAACCACTCTAATTTTACAACATGCTAGCAGGCTGGAGGCAATATTTTCATAAACTTTTCACTCCACAATATACTCCATTTATTTTTACCCTGGTCACGGCAGCAACCAGGTAAATCCACCTTCGCTAAATCGAGAGTTGACTGAAATAAAAATGTTCAAACCCATAAAGATAAAATCAAACAATATTGACATCTTGGAAATTTCTAAAAAATTTAAAATAGCTAAAATGGCAAGGTAGGTATGGTACAGTCTTAAAAGATCATGCTACAAAAACAATAATATCTTTCAACAGGAGTAATCTATCTAAACAACATACAAATAACACACCAAAATCCAAAGAATGAATTCATTCAGCTGTCAGCAGCATGGGCTTGATGAAGCTGGGGGATGGGGGTGGATGAACCGAGACTTTGTGTTATTGACAGGGGTGAGTGGAGGAAGACATAAAGTCGTCTCGGTTGCACTAAGGACTTGTCTCAGGCTGATAGGGTGCTGGCAAGCATAATCATCATAAATTAGACGTGTTTTAATCAAACTGCTCAGTTCTCCAGTTACAAATTTTAGTCTATATTGCTCCTACTATTTTAAGCCTAATTTCCCAAATTTACTAACAAATTCCAGTAAATTCTAGCTTTTTGGTGAAATTCCCGGTGATTCCCCAGTTTTTTCCAGACACAAAAAAATCCCCTGTATTTTACGGGTTTTCCCTGTTTTCCAGGTGCATGGCAACCCTGTATACTCATTGTTGAGATTGTATTAGTATGTTTTTCTTGAAGATAAAGCCCAGATGTAAACAGATCTTGTTTTTATTGATATGTTTAGCACACTAGCTATTAGCAGCTTAATCTAAATGGGTAAGGATAACAAAGGTAGTTAAAAGGTGGTGGGCCTACTGCAGCGTAGGAGGATGATTGTACAACCAGCCCCAGTTCATCCTAGTGAGATTCAAATTTTGACCTCCCACTAAACATTGGTTGAGTGCAATGCGAGAATAGAGCATTATTTCACTCGACCACTGATGCGGGTAATAGATCTTGTTAAAGTTTAGCTTTGATGTAGCTCCCTTAGGTTATAAAGACTTAAGCAATTATCAATAAGGATAGGGGCAAAGATTCAAAAAGTGAGGTGGAAGCGGCAGAGGAGATATGCGGAAGAACTACTGGAAAGAGAAGATGGAAGGAAACTCCATGGTGGAACAAAAAGGTAAATGAGGCAGTAGTGAAAGCCAAGACCATTTAAAGAATGGGTCACAAAAAGAATAAGAAAGACTAAGGATAAGGGAGAAAAAGAAAACTGCAAAGAAGATAGTAAGAGAAGGGAGAAAACATGGATGGAAGAGTGGACAAAAGTGATACACACTGATGTGGGAAGGAAGCAAGAAAATATTGCATAGTCAAGTGAGCCAAAGGAGGAGGGAAATTAGGCTGTTCATTAATAAAATGAAAATGGCGTTCCTTAATTCACAGAAAATAAAGGAGGCCTACATCACATTCTTAAAAGAGAACCAATCTGATTTGAAGGTAATATTGTTCCCGAGTCCTGTCACTACGAAGTGGAATTGTTGGTTTCACTCGGGAGTGTATTTAAACTAATATTTTGATGCATTGTTTCCACAGGAGTTAAAAGTGCAGTTGCAGTTTGTGGCGGATATGTGCCTTAAAGTTTGTGCACTTGATTGACACACTAGAAGGATCTATATATCCTTATGGCCACTTGTTGTGGGAGAACTTGAGTAATTTGAGCGTCTCTCCAAGAGTCTTGGAGACGGTGTTTTCCCAATGAACACTCATTCTGCTTTAGATAAAGTCCAGAACCTAGCTACCAGAAACAAGATTAATAGTGGATTGAAGGAATTTGCTATAAAAAATCAATGAAATGAGCTACGCACTTGCCAAACAATCAAGATAACTCCTGCAACCTTTTTTAATGAGTAAGTTGGCAAACTCTTTCAGCCAGTAATTGCAAGCCAGAACATTTGTAAAAGCGATAAGAGTTTGCTAGGTAGCAGAGCTAACAACTTGCGGCCCAAGTTAAAGATGGAGTAACTGTTGACCTGATACATCCCATGAACATGAAGAGTTTTCCATTGCAGCTCTGATGACGATCTGGGCTTCAGTGAATAGTGTAGATGCAGAGCAGTTTAGTCAACACAATTTATCATCACCATTACACTATGGTAGAAACCTGTGCAATTTTATATTTTAATCAATAAAATCAGCTGCTCTTGACGAACTGAGCTCTAATGTATATTATTCAAGCAAGCAGATTTTTAGTATTCAAATAAAGTTTTAATTGTAGTGATGTCAGGTGTAGTGCCAAGTAGTGCTGTCAATTTGATACATAATGCTATTTTTTTTAACATAAATGCTACAAAATGCTATTTTTACAAATAATAGATGCTAAAAAAAGTGTTTCTAATTATTAGGCATAGCTCACTCACTGTTGCATTTAAGAAGCTTACTTATCTGTGAAAAGAGATTGACTCATTTGGAGAGTTAGTTTTTGCATCTTCTCATTTAATTGTTCAGTTTACGGCACAGCAGGTCAACACCATTGAGTTTGCATCGACACAAAACAAGTTTCAACACACCATTTTCCCACACTTAACTTAATGATAGTAAATCATTGTTCTTTCAGCACACCAAGGACTTGATAGAGCATAGTACACTTCAATTTCATCACACCACCATTGCATTAATACAGTATCTTCCCTAGTCTAAAGTGATGGTCCAGACACACCTGGAGCAGGTGTTATAGACCGGCCGGCCATCAGGGGGACATGTGGAAGTTCTCCACAAAGAGAGGTAGCTGTAGAGTTACACGACAGTACAATAGCAATCCTAAACAATCTCATTCCAATGGTGTTAAACCCTCCCTTGCCTCGTGTTATAGTAACATCAGATCATTGCACTAATAAAAAGATTTATCAAAAATATGAATGCATGCACCTACTTGCCAGATGTCCAAGGCTGACCGTGTAAGACACGTTGCAGTATTAATAAAACTAGAACTCTCCATCTTAAATAGTTCACTTAGATTCTTCTTGGAGCCTGTAACATGTCAGCAGAGTTAGGCTTTGAACATACACGATATTTGTTTTATTCAAAAATTACTAAATGTCGCTCAAATTAGCTAATTAAGGCCTTTACTTTATTGCCACTATTAATTTCTAGAGTTTATTTAAGAAAATGCCCAATAATATTTTGTGTGAAATTTTGAATATTTTTTATTTGTACTATATTAAGAATTAAAATGCACAAAATTAAAATTGTATTTTTTAAACAAAATCACATGGATATTTTATGAATTTATGAGCCAATTTCTATATTAGTTGAATCAATTTTAAGGTCTTCCGTTTCCCGGGCTTCAATTTTGAAATTTCATATGATCAGACATCATTCAGTTCTCCGGGCAGGTCTACCGACTTACAGATCAAATTACATTTTATATCAAACCAAAAAGTGTTTATATATTAGTTAGTAATGAGGGGACCCCACTTTATTTTTAAATTCAAGGATCAGACCTGAACGGTTGTTTGGGTCATTCTTATACCCGCCTCACAAATTTCAATCTTCTTCCACACTGAGAATCAATTTACTATTTTAGTTTTGGGAATGTTGAACACTCTCATTTCACCAGCCCTCTTTCTAAATAGTAAATATTTAACATGTACTTGTTATTGGAATATACACAGTGAGGGCGGGATTCCTAAAACTTTCCCTGTGTCATCTTATAATAAATAAAATATTTTTACCATGTACCATTTTATACATGTAAGAAAGAACAAAAGCAAGTTTCCAATGATAAAATTAATATTGTCGATTGTTTTAAGAATTAAAAAAATAATATTTTAGTATAAAATATTTCAGGGTCCTGGAGTTTCATGAAAAATACATGTTAAAGCTGGAAGTATAAAATAAATAAATGTTAACTATTGATATTAAAATACTTTTGCTGCATATTAAATATTTATGTTTAATATATATATATATATATATATATATATATATATATCTATCCATATGTAATGGATGTTACATTTTTACTCTAAAAAGTAGAATATTTTAAATATAAATTATATTTCAGCCTGTCTGAGGCTGAAAATGGTTAGACGTAAGAACAGTTATTCATCACAGTTGATTTTTAAAGTGTTATATTGAAAATCAAAGAAATAGCATTGAAGTAAGCTATGTAACGGATATTGCCAAATTCTGAACCTATTTTTTGATCAGGTGTTTATTTTATTAATACTCTGAATATACTTTGAAACTAGGCTGACTAGTTCTTATAAAACATTTTAAATGATCAAGTGTTAAGTTCTTATTTGATAAAATAAACTGTTGGCCTAGATAGTGATGCATGTGCCTAGTGTTATACATAAACAAATTTTTGCAAGGTAAATAATAAATAGAGGAAAAACAGTGTAAAACCAGTAAACATTACAGTTTTATTTAACAATGACCAGTAGCAATAATTAAGTTATATCAAGTTAAATGTAGGTTAATTTCTGTTGAGTAATCCACATAATTTTTAGAACAGTTTTTATATCATAATTACAGACCTCACATATGTTTTTCATGTAAGTTTCATTCAAGATATCGCAGCACATACAACTGAGCAAAGTGTGCTGTGTCAAAGAAGTTTTTATTGAATCCGCTAAAACTAAAAAATGAGCATATTTCACACACACAACCAATGGTTGGTGTGTTAGCCACAGGCAATACATGTCTTGACCATAGTTCAGAAAACTTTGATCTGGAAACAGAAATGTTAAAGGTTTCTTGGAATATATCTTGTGCTTCCTTACAGGATTCCTCATGGCCACATAATCTCTTTCCTGGTGCTTGCCAGCTGATTTCATTATGTTCATACACATTTGAAATTTGCTCAATAATAGTTTTTGACAAAATATGTTTCGGCGTGTTTTTCAGCAATTGAAATAAATTATCGTTGCTTGAATATTATTTTAAAAGTTGACGCACAACAGCTTTTTTCTTTTTTTGGATTAAAGGGTGAAGCTTTATGTACCTTGGAAAAACTGCCTTATGCAAGGTAATTTTACAAAAATAGGAACCTACAATTTTTTCAGGAGTAGACTCAATGCAGGGGTTTTCTGCCTTTTTCTTTTGTTGCCAAGCTTTCACCCTTTTCTATGTCATTCTTCTGTTTATGTTTTTCTGCAACACGCATTTTCCCTTTTGCCTTCTTCAGGGTGGCTACAGAACTTCTATTATAAAATTCCCTGACTTTTCCAGGTTTTCCAGAAATTTTTGTCCAAATTTCCCTGACTTTTTTTTCCCCCACTTCATATAGATAAATGGCGATTTTTACATTTATTACATCAATCACAAATGCCTATATTTAAAAAAAATATAAGCTTAAACATAACAATTTAATAAGTTTTTTAGTTTTAAATGTTTTAGATATTATTTGTGACGCTGTGCAAATATTGTATAAAAACAGGCAAATAGAGAATGTGAAAATAACTTTCCCCCAGTTCACCTCGATGAATGGTGATTATTACATTAATCAAATAGGCTACCTCGGCCTAGGTTATCTTTAAAAAATATGAGGCATAAACATAATAAACAATTTAATAAGTTTTTCAGTTTTAAATGTATTAGATACTATTTGTGACGCTGTGCAAATATTGTATTAGAACAAACAAATACAAAACAGAAAGTCATTAGCTAGAACTTTGTCACCATTGTTTAACAAAACACAAAAAATAAAATAATTTTTAATTAAGTGTGCACTTACAGTAGATAATTTGTAAAAACTAACAGATTTGTGAAATTGCATCTATTTCTTCTTCAAAGATTCTATTTCTTCTTGTAAAATATCGGCTTGTTTTTGTGCCTCTGACAAAATTTTCTGTTTTTTAGCTTGGAGTTCTTTTTGCAATACCGCTGCCCGTTTCCGATCTCCCTCTTGTTTCTCTCCATTCTGCTTGTCCTTCATTTTTTGTTCTAAACTATCCTTATATCTTGAACGGGCATTGCGGACAGAATGTATCAAAGACTTGGTAATGTCTACCTTCTCTATCCCACCAATTGCTTTAACTGAATCATAAATCTGCCTTTGTGCAATGAGAGAAGCTTCATTTAGATTTTCCACAATACATTCTCGATTTATCGAAAAACCTCTTTCCAAACTGGCATTCCCATGAGAAAGAATGAGAATTAATCTGAGAAATGATACCAACTTTTGGTTGTCATCATTACTTGGAATAATACTCATCCATAATGTGTCTAGTCTATCATGTTGTTTTGAAAAAGCATTCATTTTTTCCAAAAAATCTGGTTGGCTACACACACTATTGAACTGGCGATCCACAAGGTCAGCTGCAACACCAGTGATCCAATTATTTGCTAACACTATCTCCAAAGTAGACTTCAGTCGCTCGCTACGTGTTGACTTGAGCACAGCTACTGCAGGGTCCAAGAACGATATGGCTTTGGTTAGTTTGTATTTAAGAGGGGAACGCTCAAGAAGCTTTGCACATAGCTTCTGTAGACATGTCTTACAATCTTGTCTAAAGAGCAGAATTTCCTTTTCTGATACACCTTTAGTTTTTCTAATGGCCTCTCTGGTTGCATATCCAAGATCCACGTACTTTGCATTTAAAAGGTTGGTTTCGTTGAAAATGCCTAACTCAAGCAATGACCTAGCAGAATCCAGCTTATCACTTTTTACAAATCTCTTCATTAGAGATTTCATAAGAGAAATTAAAGCCTCATACAAGAAGGGTGCAAGAGGAGCATCTGATTGAAATTGAATGAGGAATGGTTCTACCATGATTGCAACGGACTGAAAAAAAGCTAGTTTAGGTGCAAGTAGCTTGTCTTTCACAGACGTTGAGATAATATGAAAGCTACGACAATTGGGTGCTTTCTTTGCTGCAATGGATTCATTTACATATGCGACTACATTGGGGAGAATAGTTTCCGCTCGCTCAGCAACTTCTATATTTTGCAACCACCTGACTGCACAGAACTTTTTAGGATAGAGTTCACTGCCACTATAATGTACATAATCTGCTCTACGCGCAGGAACATTTTTTAGTAAATTATACAGAGCCCGAAGAAATTCAACAAGCCCCCAATTGGTTGAATTTATTGCTGCTTTAAAAGCACAATGGAGACTATGGAGGCCACAACTTCCGATATCTAGCATTGTAGGACTATCTGGATCAGTAGTGGATTTTAGCTCTCGAATGAACTTTTGATTGACATTAGGTCCATCCATTGACACCTGTAACAGCTTGACATTTTTCAATTCTAGAAGTGCATCTGAAAAAGCCTTTAACAGGTCAGCAGCTGTCGCATGGCCGAGAAAGGTCGATGTGAAGTAGCGTGTTGAGACTTCATTTGTTTTTAAATTCCAAAAGCGTACCATAATGTCCATTTGACCCTTTTGGGCAACCTTGTTTAGAGACTCGTCAAATCCAATCACTATTTCTGGACACTCTAAGCACATCTTTACAAGGTCTTCATGAAAGTATGGGGCCAAACCATACAAGATTGTGTAACCAATTTTAGCCCTTCCTAATTGTATTTTGTTTGCAATTGTACTGTCTGGAAACATTAATTTAAAGAGATTAACACTTTTTTCAGCTGCCCGCATTGAAGTATGTGACATTATAGAATTCAAGCACCAAATAATTTCAGATTTTGTCACATCATCGTTCACAAGAAAGTTTCTCAGTCTTCCGGCTTCCTTCACAGCAACAGCTGTAGACACGATCTCAGTCACACCCTATAAAGCGAAAAAAAAATTATATACTAACCTGCCTATTTATTTTATCTAATTTTGTAACAATATTGTAGAAGAAGCCTGGGTAAATTGGTTTAATTGAAAATAACTTAACTATGGCTGTATCCAAATAGTCCACCTATTTACTATACCCAACATTTTATTTAAGATTAATAATAATTCTAATTTCCCTTTAGCTTGCATAAAACATAATTTGTCCTCCACCAGCAGAAAATACACAAATAAATAAAACTTAAGTAGGCCTACCTCATTTTTTGCTGACTCTGAAGAAGGTGGTAGTAGTAATGGCGAGATGACATTAACAGCAACTGACTGGACAGAAGTTGTAATGGTGGAATTGGAAGAATTTCCTTTTAAAAAAGCAGTCATTGAATAACTCTGCGTTTTATTCAAAGTGGCAGCTTGATGTTTTTTGCCTATAGCGTGACTTGTCAGAGCACGTTTACCCATGTTACTTAATGTGAACTTTGTATTGCATAAATTACACATGGCGGAGTAGTTATCATCTTTTGCTGGCCTAACCCACTCAAACTTCGAATCTAATAACCACGATTCATTGAAACATGTTTTTTTATATTTCGACATTGTCCGGATTTTAAATCTATATCTTCAGTACACACACGCGCCTAAAAACTGAAAAAAGGTAAAACTTTTAAATCAAAGGGTTTGATTTGAATGTCTCAGTTAAAAACCACGTGGAAATATTAGCGAAAATGGAAGTTAAGACAGCACAGCATGAACTAAGGAACATTATCACTTTTAAAAACTGAGTCGTTACGATTAGAAATGAAGGAAATGGAACATCACTTCGGCAAACTGTTTTTTCAGTCACGTTAACATTTTAACAAAAATCTAGTAAGAATTAAATTAAATTGTATTAGTTTTTACGTCTTCTTTTGAACTAAAATAATCGTTATCTGTTAGGTAATCCAGGAATAGTAGTTTTAAAATTGTAATTAATATAATGTATTTTTCAATACTTGCGCATGCGTAAGATGTATTAAACGAGTTGCTATTCCAGTACTTGCTCATGCGTATGACAAAGACTCGAATATCTAGTTCTAGATTCTCCTATGTTCGTATGAGTGACGTCATCAAATTATCAAGGTCAAGAACCATCCCTACTTCTCTCTCGCTCACACATCAGTTCTGCCTGCACTCGCTAGTTACACTCACTCTTTCTTTGTTCAGTTCCGACTTCAGTCTGTTATTAGACGGGCTCACTAGATAGCTTGCTACAAAATAGAGCTTTGTAGGAATATTTGCGCCAATACAGTAAACAACTGATGTTAGAACACCATATCTTGGCACTTGCATTTTGTATCTATTGCAGTCTATAAATTCCCTGACCTGTCTGTAATTTTAAGTTAATTCCCTGACTTTTCCCGGTTTTCCCTGACCTAGCAAAATTCCCTGACTATTCCCGGTTTTCCCTGTCTGTAGCCACCCTGTTCTTACTGCAGTCCTTTTTTCTTTTCTTGTCTTCATCAAGATAAGCAGACCATTTCTCTTCATTTTTACTTTCTCGATATCTTACAGGTAGAGAAAGTATTATGATCGTAAAAAAATTGAACTCGAGATGATGAATCTTGACATTTCATGAGCCCCCAAATTCGAAAAAGTGTTTTTTTAAATTTCCGTCTGTCTGTCTGTATCTCCAACTAGAGCCTAAACTATTTTACCGATCGGGCTAAAAGTTGGTTTCTAGGGTTTTCATAGGGTTGCACCAAGGGGTTTTCGGAATTGTATATTCAACCCTAAAATTAAGGGAAGTTTACTGAAGCCCAAAAAGAGAAAAAGTCGATTTTCTCAAAATTGCCTCTAACAATTTTGATTAAATGTCATTTCAAAACATTTATAAATATTCCAAACAAAATGGCTACTCTCAATATTTTGACAAAATGACTTTAAGGGCTCTGGTCTGATGAGTAAATTCTCAAGATTGCCGATGACAGAGCGATCGAGGTTCAAATTTCAGTCAGGTGTACTGAGTGAGGGTGGTTTTACACTCTCTCGCCACACAAATATGTCTACACTTTTCAAAATTCAAACTTACTCATCCTGAGCTCATTAGCATGATGAGAACACATTTGTATAACCTGAAGATGTGGTGCTAAAGGACTTAAAATGTAATTATTTCCGCCATTGTGTCCACAGGAGCTTCTAGTCTTTAAATCGTGAGCTTCCTATGAGTCAGATTATAATTCGTAAAACTCCAAGGTAAATGGCATGCAATGAGGGTGTAATTCTTTTGCTTGTTTATTTTAGTACACAACATCATTTGGCTTGTGTCCTTGCATGTGTAGCTGGTAACAAATATTTTATTCAATAAAGTATGACACAGAAAAAGTGCATCATAGATGAGAGGACAGAGTGTTGCCAATATAAGACACTTTTTATTCATTTCAAATCATTAGTTGATGTTCAAGCTCTTTTTTACAGCAGAGTTTTAGACATTTGTTGTTTCTTTTGTAAATGTCAAATCATGTTTAAAAAATCATGCTTGTTTAGGCCTAACCTCATAACCAACAGTATGAGTGCCCAATAGTGTGGCGCACGAATACATTTATTAAAGCCCTTCTTTGTGCCAGTGTGGTTGGCGTCATGTAACACTCATGTCGAACTTTTACCGTGTGCGTTCTGTTAAATAAGAACAGTGCGTTCCAAACTTCAAACTAAGTGTTTAATAGTAAAAGATGGGTTTGTTGTACAGAAAAAGGTAAAATGTGGTTGATGTAGACAATTATTGTTTGGAATGTGCCATGTGCTTGCGAGTTACTGACGCTTGGACTGTATGTCTGAATAATCTGCAAACTACACACTTCTGCACTTTACTGCGCACTAAAATCAAACATATTTGTGGTGCCCTGAAGTGCATAATTTACATAAAACTTTTTGAACAGCATAGTAGAGCTAGAGCTGCCTATGTAATGCCTAGTCCACACCTACATACATTGTCTGCATACAAATATCTGCAAGGAAATGTACTGGACAACTGCAATTGTGTTTGCATGAACCACATACAATTGGGAAATTGTTCACAGAAGGGATTGAGTTTGCAGAAAATATCTTTAAGGACACGAAGTTTGAAGATGAAGCAGGAGTTAGGAATTTCATCAGGATGACACCCACTTATTTCAAATATTTGATTCAAATATTAGGGCCAGATGTCCGTAAAAAGGCAACAAAATTCAGAGTGACTATACCTGTCACAGTTCGACTAGCTTTAACTTTGAGGTTTTTAGCGCGAGTGGTGATGTATTTATATGTTTAGAATCTATAAGCAGTAAATTTCAGTGACTGTTCCAGTTGTTCACGAAGCCCTCATTAAAGCTTTGAGGCCTTATGTCAAGGTAAGTCATAAGTTAGATTTTCGAATTAATTGAGTTGGCCAAAATAAAATCAATAATGAGGAAACTTTGTTGCGACACATTTTTATTCACTTTGATATTAAAATAACGGTTCCTGATATGTAATATTTGAATAAATAGGCACATGATTGATTTAGTGGTAGTGGTAGTAATTTATTAAGCATCATTCTTCTATTTGATGATATAATTGCCATGGGTAGCTGTTGTGAGAGCATCCCAGCAAATTCTAATATTCTGAAACTATTATTAACCAAACAATTGGTTTTACAAAAAATAATTAAATTTAAGAACATAATTATTGTTTTGTCCATATTTGTTTGTGACTATAAACTTATTACACATCTATATAAATATAAAAGATTTTAATTGATAATATGTTTTAAATTCACAAAAATAGCAGTTATTGTCTACATATTTCTTACAAACAAATTCAAATTCAAATATAATTTCTTTTACCTTTTCATTTGTAAAATGATTAAGAAAGCTTAACAGTGGTGGCAGGGTGACCTGCAGGTCTAGGGGTAAGGTGTCGGACTTCTGTGTTGAGGGTCCGGGGTTCAATCCTCGGCCCCGGCACAGATTTATCTGATTGCCAAACCCTTCCTTCACCTCTGACAAGACGTGTATTAATCACATCTTGTGAATGTGTGGAATGCCAGGCCTCCACCGTGGTTTGAATCCCACGTTAAACTGTAGGTCCTCCATTTCATCTCACAATCACCCTACCATTACACATTAGTGTAAGTGCGTATTACCCGAACGGGTAGTAAGACGCGGTGCTAATAATAATAACAGTGGTGGCAGAGCTATATAACTATATGTTGTAGAGCCACTTGTTTTCCACTAACTCTGACACCTTCCCCCCTCTCCCTCCCGCCTCTCAACCAAGCCTTTATTATCTATCACACACACACACACACACACACCGATTTTTGTTTAAAAATTGAATAACCTCCACTGCGTAAGTTTGCAGAATAGTTTCTTATGTGTAAATCAAAATAAATAAATTGAATCTTACTGATTATAAAGATAAGTAAGGTTTAAAAATAAGGTGGCCCAATGGCTAGATAATTTTATAATAAAGGAAAGTGATAAAACTAAAGAAAAAGGAAAAATAAACTATTAAGAATAAATTTGATGAAGAAAGCCCACTTAGGGAAAGAGGAAAAATGTGGGAAGAATCCAATGCACAAAGGTGACATCTTCTTCCTTTCTTCTGTCTTATATAGTAGTGTTTGATAAAGGCAACAATGCCGAAATATTATGATATTTGTGTTAAAATATGTGACTACTTTTACTATAGAAGACAGAAGAAATGAAGAAGATGTCACCTTTGTGCATTGGACTCTTCCCACATTTTTCCTCTTTCCCTAGTTGGGATGATTTTTACATATACTTAAGCAAAAAAAAAAGGGTTTTTCGTAATTCTCATAATAAAATATTGGGAATTGTGATTTGTTGGAGATGAAGTCTGTGGGTTGTTCGGGCTGGGAAAGAGGCTGCATACTCAGGTGAGATCTGTGGTGTGTATTGACTACCATTTAGCAAACTGGTGTGTGAAACAGCGAAACTATGTAGTGTGTGGCCTGGGTAGCTCTGACATGACTGTTGTCAACTTGAAACATGTTTCATCAAATCTACTTCTTCCACTGTGCCTAAGTTTCCCATTAACCTTGTGCTCATCATGCTTGGAAACTGTCTCAATTAGCACTTTCATGCACTTAAATGCTTCTTGTTATCATCTGATTTTTTTTCCCCGGCAGGGACACTGGTGTACGAAAGCCCGAGCCTTTTCCCACCAAAATTGTTATCTGTGTGCTAGATGTTGTAGCTCCTTCTTCTGTAATATTTTCCTCGTCTTCACTCCACCTTTCTTCCTTGCTGTAGACGTTTCCTGATAAGTAAAAAAGGAAAATTACTAGAGATAAAAACATATGAGTGTTGATGTAAAATAGCTACCTATTACATTTATTTATGTGTACTTTATTTTTCAGATGACAAAAACAGAAGCTCGATGGATTGAGGTAGTCAGTAGATTTTCTAACAGACGGAACTTTCCACAATGTGTTGGGCCAATGGATAGAAAGCACGTACAAATTGTTGCACCTGAACAAAGTGTTCATATGTTCTTCAATTACAAAAAAAAAANCTTCAGTATTGTTCTGTTCGCTATTGTTGATGGGAATTACAACATCTTTCAAGCCAATGTTGGGTGCCAAGGAGTACTGAAACAAACTACATTTTACCAAAAAATGGTGGAAGTAAGATTGAAACCACTGCCTGGACGGTAGCAGCTGGTACCGTTTGTGTTTACTGCAGGTGTTGCTCTTGCTTTGCTGCCAAATGTGATGAAGTTTGAACCCAAGTTTCATCTACAACTATAGACATTCCAGGGCTCGACGAATTGTGGAGAGTGTATTTGGAATATTATCGGCCAAGTTCCGAGTATTCCTAAAGCCTAAAGGATTTAAATCCAAGCAGAACTGAAATGCTTGTTCTTACATGTATTTACCTCCAAACGTTTCTCCAAAGGAATGTTGAGAATATTAACAACTATTTTTCTCCAGGAATATTTGGTGTTGAAGATAATAACAATGCAGTCATCCCTGTCTGGATTATGGAGGGTAGAAGTTAAAGACCAACAAGGATTAATCAACTAACAACATGTGGCTAGAAAATCTGGAGATTTATCCAAGGAAATAAGGAACGAGTCCAGAGACCATTTCATGAGTCCAAAGGGAGCTGTTTCATGGCAATATCACTTTTCAAGATAAGGTAAAATGCATCAGAAAAAAGTGCTTCGTGGTTTATGGGTGACCTTAAAACACAAATAGGCCTAAATAAAAAATTGTTATTGTATATATAATAATATTATTATATATCTAGTGCCAGTAAAAATAAATATAAAAATTACAGTAGATTCTTTTTAAAAATTCAAAAAGCCAATACATTTATTCATTGATATAAGGTTAAGAAGTTTTTGCTTTGTTTATTTCATCCTTTTTAGGTTCATGATTTTTCATAAACATCGGAACTTGTTTGAATTAAAGGTTTGATTATAAATAGGCTACACTTATTTTTCTTTCTCCTACATAGCTTCAAAACCATATTTTAGTGACCGTCGAACTCGTATTGCAATGAAAATGATAATTTAGCTTGGTTTCCCTACTGAACAATAAATCTAAATTCCTTTATCAAACAACATTGTTAAAGTGTCCCAGTTTTGATGTGGCCAGACTGTAGGCTTGCAGCTGCAAGAGTAGCTCTCTCTGTCCTCTATCGGAACTGCGCAATGGATGACTACCCGCCAGTCACATTTCAAGAGTGATTTAACATACAGTATGTACTTAAATTCAAGCTAAATCTCCCTTTAAGCTACACAATATAGGCCTAATGATTATAATAATAATAATGTATTTACTGTGCTAAACAAATAATCAAGGAAAACTGATAATCATATTTTATATATTGTAATAATAATATATATATGAGCCTCGATCTCCCTGTCCTCAGAAGTTGAGCTCAACACGACAAGTGCGTTAGCCAACTACGCCACCGAGGCGGGTTATTGTAATAATGTTCTGTTAGTGTCAAAACCATATTTTCTAAGCCATTCAAATAAAAATTGAGTCTAATGAAGCTTTTTAAATATTACCGGTACCAAGAATAAAAGTAAATTGTTAGAAATGTGGGGGGGGGGGCGTGCTCCCCTCTCCTCAACCCCCTCAGTTCCGGTACCTATGGTTACTAGTTGAGCAATACATTACCTCTCTGTTTTATAGTGTGTCAGTATCTTCAACATCAATACTCCGGCTTCCCCTCGATTCATATTGGTGTAGAAGGAACAATAAATTTTGGAACCCAAACCACTTGAGTCTTCATTGGTGAAGATCCACTGCGTTTACTGTACTTTAGTTTTTTGTATTCATGGCGGAACTAGGTTTTTAAAGAATGAATCTTTTTTTTCAACTTCCAGTGGACTTACACTGTAAAGTTTAGAAATACATTCATATGCGTCCACTTTCTTTGTCACACTCTTGCAATCGATGCACTGCATGTCCCATAAGTATGGTGTGCTGTGCAAATCCTCTATCAAGGCGAAGGTTTATTGAAAATCCCAAATAGCCATCGTCTGAGACAATGAGGCTTTAAATACAGTGTGAGATCCGAAATAGAGTTGTTCACCAAGGAGTGGTCCAGACACGACTGAACAATAAATATACTTTTGTTCGTGATGGTCGTCCACACTTGTGTGTATGCGAGCAAATGGTTGTGTTTTTTCCAACCTTGACGGAATGAAAATACAAAGTGACATTTGTCTGCAAACATTTATTTCTGTATGCAGACAAATGTCCAAAACACTTTTCAAACAGTATTATACAATGTGTATACATTTGTCGGCGTGTTTGTAGCTTAGGTGTGGATTAGGCTTTGTACAGCCCTGGAAGGTAGGTGAAAATATCTCTTCCAGCAAAATTGGTAGGCCCTTTCACTCTCGCTCATAGAAATTCTTGTGTGCTGATATAGTCAGTCAGTTCAGAAAGTGAACATTAAATACCTCAAATAAATATATTTGAATGAAACTCTTTTTGTTTAAAGCCATTTTAAATCATTCAAATCACAATTAAAATTCTCCAAGATAAGATCAACCGGGAAGTAAACCGTTTGGTTGTTAATCCATGCCAAAGGTCCATTGCACATTAGGCGACCTAGTCACCTGTGTCCAATGAGAATGTTTATGGTTAATGGGACAACGCACACTTGTCGCCGTGGCCCCTGGGAAATGGGCGGAGTGCAGGTGACCAGCTGATCACTGTGACAAAATGTTTACAAAAGATAAGGCCTACAAATGTAGGCCTAGTGCACTTACTTTTGAAAACAGAGCAGCCAGTTGTCTCAAGGATATTGCAAACAAACCCTTCTAATAGTAATAGCCCAGCATATTTGTAACATAAGATGCACCCACAATTTGTTCTAGCTTCTCTATCACCGTTTTCTCAACAAGCACCAAAATGCTGCTAGCTTACTTGTCACAAATTCATATTTTAAAAACTCCATGGCATAAGCCTAGGTCATCAAAGTATATCGACAAAGTGGCTGCCACCATTAGTGATGATAGTGCTAACATTTGTGAATCGAGGGTGTCATGTGGTCAGCACAACAAACCCTTTGAGTGTTTCTTTCAATTTTATAGACCAGAGCCACTATTTATTTATTCAAGTAGCCCCTCATTTGTCCTCCCGATGCCGAGTTCGAACTTGTTCCAAACCCAGTTTCACAGAAAAATTCCTGAAGCACCGGGAATAGGACCAGGGACCACTTGATCCCATTTTATGAGTGAGAAAAAAATTAAAAATAGCCTGGTTGATACACAAGGGGAATCCCGTTTTTACCTATAAGTGTGTGGTAAGGGGCACATTGTAACTGCCTTAAGTCAAATGTGCTGTAAGGAGTGCAGAAGCACACTCGAAAAAGAATTGGCTATGTATAGTGTGATTCAAGAGCGGGATTTTTTTTATGTAAAATTATAAGAATTTTTTTTAAGCACCTATAGGACTATATGTAGCAATATTCTTAAGTTTTTGATAATAACAAAACAAGCATGATGAAAAAATACTAATCCATTAATTTTTTAGATAACTCATCTAGCTTAGTTGGTAGTTTTAAGCATGTATCTTATAGATAGAAAATCAATTTTTTTATTTATTCACACAGGAAAAATTATGTTAAGCTCGTTGGTTTTTGTCTTTTGTAAAAATATTATTATCGCACACCAAAAGATTTCCTAGACAGCTATGTCTGGTGATCTACTCACCCAAAGCACAGTTGGGATCTGTAACATAGTAACGATATGATTCAGGTTGTTTTGTTGGAGGATAAATACATAAAAATTGGGCTATAATCTAAGTTGTCTTAACTGTTGTACAAAAGTTTCGTCAACACAAAGGCTGTATCCAAATAGTCAAGTACACTTGACTTGATGCATACTTTATAAATTTACACTTTACACACACTTGAGATCGAAGACTGCAACATACTTTTCGAACGGCAAACTACCCTTTACACACCCTTGATTCCAGTGCTGCTTCCTAACAGTGATCTTAGAAACTGTTTTAAACGCCATCTATAAGCAGGGAATGAAAACGAATATGTTTTAATATCCATTTCCGCTTCTTTTCTCAATACATTTCCAACACAACACAAAAGCAGTATCAGTTTAGTTAAAATACTTTATCACAGATAATAGATCACACATTACAGATCACATTACTTTAGCAGACGAAAAATTAAACAAATGCCAGTCAAACTCCACATTGACGACGTGTCGAGGGTAACTTGCTGTCACCCTTGGTCTCAAGGGCTTGTGTGGAGTGCATCAGCACACTTCGTGACTATTCGGACAGTTCTACACTTGATCACGTGATTGCCAATGCAACTATCGAGTGAACATCAAGGGTCGACGGCGCGTGAAGTAGACTATTCGAATACAGCCCAAGTTTTGTTCCGCGCAATGCTAAGGTATATGGCGGAACGTGACCGTCAATTAGGTGAGTTTTAGAATATTTCTATTTGAAAGTCTATAATTTTTTAACAGTTTGTTTCGCTATAATCGGAAACTTAAGATTATTGCTGTATGTAAAAGTGCTAGAAAACATTTTATTTTTTAATAGTTTGAAACCGAAGAAAAACAAAGAATCCTGCCCTCGCTTCATACAATCCTCAAAGGATTCAGACCTCATTTCTAGGCTAGCTGTTTCTATTATTTTTAAAAAAACGGTAAATTAAAGGTACCTGGAAACGACCATAAATCTTCACAGTAAAGAAATCCATTGTCTTGCAACTTAAATATGGTAAAGGAAGGTAAAGGAAGCGTCCTTATATGTCTGAACATTTTACTCAACCAATCCTGTAGTCTAAATAATATTGTTATTAATTATTTTACTTAGGGTGAATAGCGAAGAATTTAAACATGGAAGACACCATAGCCAACTAACAATATCAAAATCTCACCAAAACAAAACTATCTAATTTCATGTAGCATCGAAAATAAAACAGATTGATATATAAATTAATATTTAATATTCTAAAACATTAGGTATGTTTTATTAAATAAAAACATGACATTATAGGGTATTATCAATTGTAGCCAATACATATATATTCATTAACGCTTTCAATTTTTTTTCTTTTTATCACAGGTCCAACTTCTTTATATTTCATATATTAATTTGTTTTGTTTTTAAACATAATTCTGATATTTGTTTCTATTAACAATATGTTTAATCAACAACTACTCATAAAAAATTATTCTGCCAACTAAGAGTGAGGTTTTGAATAGCCCTACTTAAAAATAATTGTAATAATTGACTAATAGTTTACAAATACAGTATATCCCAAAACAAGATTGTATGAGTAAATAGAATTAATAGATAACTTCCTTGAGGTTGAATTCAGATTAGTGGGCGAAAATTATAAAAGATTAATGTGTGGATTCAAAGTGCACCACTGCCACCCCACTTAAGTTGTATTCACATATGACGCTATGTCATACTTTGCTACGCTATGCGAACGTAAGATGTCACTCTCACGACAGTCTGTATTGTGGGTAACGTAAAGTCTTGGGTTTGAATCCTGACTGGATGATCTGATGGTGATTTTCGAAATCCGATTTATATTGTCTCCCTAAGCAAATGTAGGTGAATATCCTCTAAAATATCTACCCTTCTCACCCCTGCCATACTAGTGTGGTTAAAATGAATGTATGTTTGCCAAATGAGACGTAAAGTGCAGAGCATAAATATTATATTTACTCATGGGAATTTATCATAAATTAGGCTGTAAGACACATATAGAAAACTTCTATGCATTCTAAAATATGTAATTAGTTGTTTATTTCCGTTCCGGGCTGCACTATAATACTCACAATCATCGCCTCTCAGCTCGATAGTAGAATATACTATATTCTTCTTGGAGAACGCTAGGTTGGGGATTCTGATGATCGTCCAGTGATCTTCATCGTATTCATTGTTCGGTCACACACTCACCTTTTAAATCTGACAGAATCTCCATTAAATTAGGGTCCTATAAAATGGAGATATGTGACAATGTTATCATCTTACTTGTTTAGAGGTGATGTAGGTCACAGTTCAAGACCCACGACCTGGAGGCTGCTGTCCGCCCATTTTGAGTTTGCCAACTTGCACAATAATAGAGACTTTCTATAGGATCAGTATAAAACCTTGTTTAGTATAAATATATATACTGAACCAGTTGTGCCTTATTCTTTGTTTAGTTAATTATAGTCATTAGCACTCGGTCTCAGCACCTCATTGACCCTTCTCCCCTAATGGATCTAGGCTCGTTTATCCCACCCTTTTTCTTAGTATGATAGGAAAAACTGTGATCGAAGCATCTTTTAGCTCTCAGGGTACACATCCATAAAAGTATCTCGTGTAAAATAATATAAAGTGCTCATGAAACAAGATTGGGGCACCATCATCTCATCACTCCAGGTATTCTCAGTCACCATTCGCAAAGGTAGCCTCATAGTTAATTAAGTGTGTTTCTCTGGGTTTGATCATTGTAAAGCTTGTGGGAGAAAATCTCGTCTGTTAACACCGAACAAACCTATTTATCGCTGGAGAGATCGCGTTGTTAAAATTCGTGTTGTTTAGGAATTAGTAGATCAACATTGTTTGCTAAAATTTTAAATTTTACTCTTAAATACAAAACTGTTAGGCGTCTGACGGGGGTGGGTGGGCGTTGTTAACAAGTGGTTGGAGGAGTCATGACTTAGAATATTCCACTATGTTAGAGATTTACATGTTTTAAAATGGGGTGAGCTACGCCAATGGAGGGCTCTACGAATACCACAGATGTAGAGAGACCATATATATATATATTTATATAGCTTACTATAAAATCGTATAATTTATGCTTAGAGAGAATTTTTATCAAAAATAATAATTTAAAAACTTTTTTTTAAAAACCAACAAGTTGTCCGAGCCTCTATAATTATTACTTTTTATTATTTTATTGGACGACATAGCTATACTACGTATCTAAGATAAAGAATCAAATGTTTTACTTAACATAACCCTGGTGGAAAAGTAAGGAGTAAACCATAGCAAACCAGGAAAAACTATAGTTTGTTTCAATTGGTTTTTTAACGGTGAAGGAAAACCAAGGATATCCAGACCATTACTCACGTGTGCCCTGCTATGGATTTGTCAGGTTCTCCCAGGGAGAGAGTATACCAATGGGAACCAATCATTGTCTGAAACACTCAGGATCTGAGGTCTAAATAATTTTTGGGGGGGAAAAGGGCCGAATCAATGCAAACCATACTTTATCTGGAACACTTTAGGTCTGTGATTTGATCTATTTCTTGATGGCATGTGCCAAACCATTGCAATCCAAACCTGGTCTGGAACGCTCCGTGTCTATGGTTATATCTGGTTTTCCTTGGAACAGAACAAACCAGTCATTGTATGGAACGATATAGATCTGTGGGGTTTGGTCTGGTTTTCTTTGGGACAGAACAAACCCGTGCAAACCAGACTTTGTTGGGAACACTCTGGATCTGTGATTTGGACTGGTTTCTTATGGGACAGAACAAACAAAAACAAACCAAACTTTGTCTGGAATACTCCAGCTATGTGGTTTGGTCTGTTTTTTCTTTGGGACTTAACTAATCAACGCAAACCAAACTTGATCCTGAACACTCCAGGTATGTGGTGTTGGATGGTTCTCTTTGGGATGGGCTAAACCAATGGGGACCAGACTTAGTTTGTAATTCTCCAGGTCTGTGTTTTTTTTTCGGGTTCTCTTTACGACAGATTAAACCCGTATTTGTCTGGAAAGCTCCGGGCATGTGGTTTAGTGTGGGTCTCTTTAAGATAGGGATGTGTCGATACTAGTGTAACCGTTACTAGGAACTTAGTCTCACTGTGAAACGTTTTGGAACAGGTACAGCTTGTCATTCTTTAACAGTACCGATCAAACCGCTACCAGTAAGGAATTCTCTTATTCTCTCTCGTGTCTTCTTACTCCTTACCACACAACCACCAGTGCACACTGTCCTCCTTGCATTGACTATCTTTCTTTCTTTTTACTTACACCTTTTACTCAGCTCCCAATTTGTAACTGTGTTGGACGATGTCAATACCGATAATAACGTTCTTAGACAATACCAGCAGGTCACCTGCTATTTTGTTGTATAGCCTAGTAGTGTGGTGATATCCGTCAAAAAATAAATTTTTGCAATGTTTGAAATGTAAGGGCTCATATT
>CABFVX010005213.1:23233-53725 GCA_902151425.1 Timema shepardi | reverse complement strand
AACGTGGAATCCGAACCACGGTGGAGGCCTGGCATTCCTCACATTCACAAGATATCTTGTCAGAGGTGAAGGAAGGGTTTGGTAAACAGAAATTTAATAAAGAAATGTTGAAATAGCTATACCATGAAAATTTGTACGCATTACAAATTTATTTGGAATCATTGTCAAGGTCACTTTTAAAAAATAAATGATGTAACACAAGTGTTGGCGTATTGTGTGAACAGTTGTAATTCACTGGCATATGTCATAATAGACTCCGCCTCCTCTGTGCACATTTTCTGGTGCGCGGTCCGTATTCAACCCATCAGGAGTATGAGTTAGTTGGGTGTGACATGTTTGTTTAGTTCAAGGACGACTCGGTAAAACCTTGTTGCTATCCTTGCGTTGTCGGGACGTGTGTGTGTGTGTGATGTAACCTGATGTATGTGAACAATATGATAACGCTCATCACCATTAGGTTCATTATCATTGGAATGATAAAAAAAAGACTTTTTTTTAGAGCTTGTTACTGATGAAAATTATTTTCTCTCTCAAATATCAACGCTGATAATACGTTTTTTTTGTTGTTAAAATAAAGATGGTGCTGTTTGAAAATACATTTAAAAAACTTGGCATTAGACTTTTTTTTATATAAAATATTTCCACTACCCGCCTTGGTTGACGCGTGGTCTAGTAATTTTAAGGTGTTACTCTCGCAGTAATCTAGATTGCCGATGATGGGGAGATCGAGGTTCGAATCTCGGTCGGGTGAACTGGGTGTGGTTTTTCCAAAATGGTTTCCCACTCTCCCCCCACACAAATGAGGGTATACTTCCTATAAGTATAGCCCTCCTTAACCCTAAAACCATTAGCATAGTTACCTACAGTAGCCCCATGGCTTCTTTGGTGCTGACGGACAGCTCACAGCTGACAGTTGACAGCTTTAAAAAGTTACCATACCAAATTACGTATCCCTACGTGGAACCAGATGATCTGCAAAGACATATGTTTAGCAGCTGTCACTTTTGACAGTCAAAAATTAGGTATATACCTAAATGTTGACTGTCAGTCAGCACCAAAGAAGCCACGGGGCTACTGTACATAAGCAAATAACCCCAAACGGTTAGTAAGACGGTGTGGTAAAAAATTCCATTGATGTTCAGTAAAAAAATACTAATACTTTTTCTTACTACTTGTTCAGGTTATACGAATGATAATTACTATAATGAGGAAGGAGGCATTTTGAAGGTAATCTACTAGCATTTGCGTGGAAGGATATTGGAAAACGTTTTAGTAAAAAACTACCCTCAATAGACCCGACTGGTATTCGAACGCTGATCTCCATATTATCAACAGGCTAGTCTAACTCTAGAGTGACGCCTTACTTAGAGCAGTTTTTCCCAAATTGTTTTTTGATCGCGACCCTAAATACTATATTTTGTCAGCCTGGTGACCTAAAGGTCTTTTTATTCATATTATTAGTGTTTATCAAATTAATTAAAATGACAAATATATATATTTCAATAACTTTATAATCAAACAAAACTACGAAACACAATTTTTAATGAAATTTTGATTTTGTTACAATTTTTGTTAAGTTACCTAAATTGACTATTTCGCCGTCTACTGTAGTGCTTTTTTTTATTCTTGGGAAAAGTTTTTTTGAGTTTATTTTGTATTGACAAATGTCAACTAAAATGAATCAATTTCAGTAACTTTTTAATCTTGCAAATAGAAAATTACACACTATGTTCCCATAACAAAAATTGTTAGGTGACAAAAAAAATAGTTTTTCAATTACAACCGTGATGATGCTTAATTATTTTTTTTAGGTGAACTCTTCGAATTTGAGTGATAACGTCGATGGGCAGAAAACAACTCAAATCATTCTGAGGATCTTGATCGTCACAAGATATGAACATATTTGTTCACAGAGGTAAGCAATTTTGTCAGTAGAGGGGAAGAGCCTTTTTAAACTTTCCAATTAAGAATGGGCATGTCCTTGAGTTAGGTTCAAAATTCCTCGACACTGTTGCCACTGGCAGAGTTGCGTTTGGTAAATATAATATTTCAAATCCTCAGAAACATCCTTGCGACCCTCATTTGGGTCGCGACCCATGATTTGGAAACCATTGCCTTCGACCATTCGGTCACTGAAGCGGGTCTCAAATGTAATTAAGTTTAATTAATTTATTTATTTCCCCCGCGCTCCGTTTTACTATCAGTTGAGACTATACGCATTCGTTGGTCACGCTAATAGATTAGGGTTATAAGATTGTATAATTTTCTAAGAAATGTTTATCTGAGATGTGGGGAATGCCAGGCCTCCACCGTGGTTCGGATTCCACGTTAAACTGTAGGTCCTCCATTTCATCTCGCAATCACCCTACCATTACACATTAGCGTGTGCGTATGACCCGAACGGGTAGTAAGACGTGGTGCTAATAATAATAATAATAATTTATCTGAATGGAAGGAGTCTTAAGAAAATATTTGTGAAAAACCACCCTCAGTAAATCCTACCGGTGAAGTTTTAACGAATGATTGATTAATCACTCGTCAATATATTTCGATTGCTAAGTACCAAGGGAAGAGCGGGACTATTTAAAGGGAAATACATCAGAATTCGCATCTAGAGAAGACCGAAAAGGAAAAGAGTAATCTCCTCTAGTAGACCCCGCTAGGGTTTCGAACTCTGATCTCCCGAATCAGATTCCATTATGATATCTGTGAGGTCAAACTTGCCAATTATAATATCGTTGACGCACATAAACGAAAAGTTCACCAGCTCATGCATCTAATAGATATGTCTGACGTCATTAGGCCTATAGATGAAGATGCTGAAAACTACACAGCTTTTTTTGATTTATTGCTCCGTGTTAAGCAACGTTTCATTTAATCAAAGATAAACTTATCTGGCTGCTATTTTATTTTTAATTGAGACACTCGCAATAACTTGGAATCGTCAATAAAAAAAGGTTTTATGGAGAAAACCTTGGTAACAAAATTAATTAAAATTATTCAGTAAGCTTCAGATAGTTCTTTAATAAAAACTTTTTTTTTCCATGCCAGTTTCGAAAACAGAAAGCTGTATATTTGTTATTCTGGAGCAACAAAAATAAAACAACAAAATAGATTTTGAGGTTCTTTGCCCTTCAATCAGTTATTATATTTTTTCCTAACAGTTTTGAAAATATAATAAGTAAGAATGTTTGGTATTTATCTTAGTTTCGCCGTCACTAGGCCACAAACTGTATTTTAATGGGTTTGTTTTTTTAGCACCGCGTCTTACAATCCGTTTCGGGTTATAAGATTAGGTACTTAATACGTTGATGATTTCAAGGATTAGGGAGATTATATATATAGGAAATGTACCCGTATTTGCGTTGTAAACCATTTTTGAAAAGAAACAAAAAAAACCTCAGTACACCCGATCGAGATTCGAACCGCGATATCCCAGTCATCGTCAGTTCGGTCTATTGCGAGAGTGCCGTCTAAATACCTCAGAAATTATTGACGTTTATGTAATAAAAAAAAATCTCGTTTCCACTTTGGGAAAACTTATAAATTAAGATTAAGCTTATTTATGATGGCTAAAAGCCCTCAATTTAAACAATTATGACAACTAGACCATACATCCCAAACCCCTCCTCCTGTGTCGAACCAAGGCCGTCCTATTGTAAAACTACAGTATTTTGTAGCCGTAACGTCAGTTGGGAAAACAAACCTGTGTCAGTCTTGTGGAGTATGTTATCACTTATTAGGGTAATGCAAGAGAGTAGGGAAGGTTCACACTAAACGTTACAATGCAGCTACTAAGCTAAGCTGATGATTTAGTCAATAGTAAAGGATCTGTTGCAGAAATTTTACTATAGGCTGGTAAGGAGGTAGGTTAACAAGTGAACACTGAAAATACTAAATAAACGACCAAACACAGAACACAGATTGGGGACGATAGTTTAGAGATTACTTTTAGCAACATCATTTGTGATTGGTAACGAGTTTAAATATTTAGGAACAATTCTAAACTAGAAATAACGATATTAGATTGGAAACTGGGAAAATAATACAGTTGGTAAATGCATGCTATTACTCGGTCAGTAAGTTGTTAACATCTTACCTGCTGCCAGCTACACGATAGTGCAGGAAGTCACATAATGATGAGTTACATAACCTGTACTCATCACAACGCATTGTTAGGATAATCAAGTCTCTTAGATTACGATTGGCAGGACATACAGCGGCAAGATAGGGGTAGGGTGAAATGAGGTGGACTGGATAGAACTATCTCAAGATAGGAATAGGTTGTAATGAGATGGGCTGGATAGAACTAGCTCAAGATAGGGATGGGTGTAATGAAGAGGGCTGGATAGAATTAGCTCAAGATAGGAATATGGTGTAATTTAGAGTGCTGGATAGAATTAGCTCACGATAGGGATGGGTGTAATGAAGAGGGCTGGATAGAATTAGCTCAAGATAGGGATGGGTGTAATGAGGTGGGCTGGATAGAACTAGCTCAAGATAGGAATAGGTTGTAATGAGATGGGCTGGATAGAACTAGCTCAAGATAGGAATAGGGTGTAATGAGATGGGCTGGATAGAACTAGCTCAAGATAGGAATATGGTGTAATGAAGAGGGCTGGATAGAATTAGCTCAAGATAGGGATGGGTGGCGTCCGTTTATAAGGACATCCACAAACCTTTTGATTTCCAAATGCCATAGAGTAGATACAAGGCTGAACGTGTCAGGCATTCTTCCTGTGATGAACCCAACCAACACTTCTCTATGACTGTGACGTCAGATAAGTGACTAAACTTCTACACTAGACTGCACTGTTCAATCAATACTAAACCTAAACTTAGTTTGTTTACAAGGTAATTTAAACCATCCTCCCTTATTATTAAAAACGTTTTGGTTAACTGAAATAGATTAATCTATAATATTTAACAATTGAAACCAAATTATATTAGTTTTTGGCGCATGAGATGTCATGGCTGCAAAACTTTAACAGCTGTTTGGAAATGATGTGGTAGTGTAATCTTCTAGACACACCCGCTTTCTTATATTCAGCTCCCCTTCCCTCCTTATTCCCATCTTTCATTGTCTTCTTGTCATCTGTCAGGATAAAACGCACGCGTCGATAAGATGACAGTTCTTTTTTTTTTTAATGTCAAATAGACCAAGAAATGGGACAGTCTGTACTTAAAAAAAATTCGATTCAGGCATCTTGCTGGGCTACAATATTTACTACAAGGTATTAAATGTTATTCGACAAAAAATTCCTTGCACGACTTTTACTATTACTATTATTATTATTATTATTATTATTATTATTATTATTATTATTATTAGCACCGCGTCTTACTACCCGTTCGGGTTANTAAATATTCCATTGTGTACACCTCATATATTATTATTAGCACCGCGTCTTACTACCCGTTCGGGTTATAAGCACTTACGCTAATGTGTAATGGTAGGGTGATTGTGAGATGAAATGAAGGACCTACAGTTTAACGTGGGATCCGAACCACGGTGGAGGCCTGGCATTCCCCACATTCACAAGATGTCTTGTCAGAGGTGAAGGAAGGGTTTGGTAATCAGATAAATCTGTGCCGGGACCGAGGATTGAACCCCGGACACCCAGCACAGAAGTCTTGACACCTTACCCCCTAGACCACCAGGTCAACCAACACGTGTGTTATAAATTGTGAGTCACTGATTTCAAATCATTACAATTCATAAATTATAAGGGGCTGAACTCGCTATTTTATGCTCTTTGCGTCCCATTGTTTTGGTAAAATAATTAAGGTGCAAATGTAGGGAATGCGAGAAAGGGGAAAAGGTGTTTTTGCAGTTTTTATATCAACTCTTTGTTTTTTGACCAAAATAAATTGAATATTGCTTCAATACAAATATAGAGTTTAATTATTTTCTTCACACGGTGATGTCACCAGTGGTTGAATATCTGTCAAGGGTGTTCTGGAATTTAATGACAACTTCTTCTCTTCATTTAAAAAGTTTCTCATCTAATGATGCCATGCTCGCGACAGATATTCAACAACTCTTGCTATCACCATGTGATTATGTTTTCCAGGAGCAGTATTTTATTGATTTTGTCAAAAAAAAAAAATTGCTTTAAAAACTGCAAAAACACTGACATTTTTTTCTCACTTTTATTATATTCCAACCTTAATATATGAGGCTGAAATTTATTATATGAGGGTGACCTGGCGGTCTAGGGGTAAGGTGTCAGACTTCTGTCCTGGCGGTCGGGGTTCAATCCTCGGTCCCGGCACAGATTTATCTGATTACCAAACCCTTCCTTCACCTCTGACAAGACATCTTGTGAATGTGGGGAATGCCAGGCCTCCACCGTGGTTCGGATCCCACGTTAAACTGTAGGTCCTTCATTTCATCTCACAATCACCCTACCATTACACATTAGCGTAAGTGCTTATAACCCGAACGGGTAGTAAGACGCGGTGCTAATAATAATATATGAGGTGTACACAATGGAATATTTATAATATTAATCTTAATGCTACATTTTCCCCTGATGTGTAAAGGCCTTGCTCTTCTATTTTATATTCAATGATTATTTAATAGGTACATATAATAAAGTTATAAACTCCTTAACTATATTGCTATGACATATTTGAGAAATATTTTTTGATAGGTTTATGAAGTCTGACCCTTCGAGTCGGTACACTAATATGGTCTGTGCACATTCATTCTTTAAATATCAGGTTTCAGTTTATCAGAAGCTATCGGAATTACCGTAACATAAATTACAATAACAAACAATAATGTTACATCATAAAGATCTTTTATGACTAGTCATAAAGTATTATTTAGCGTGTTTTTTACGCGTCCATTCAGCATGTACACTCCGTTTGCCCTGAAAAGTGGCAGTCTAACCTTGAATAGCTACACTATGGCCTCTACCTTATAAGCTATACCAAGGGTTTCCAATTAACGGCCCGCGGGCCTCCTTTGTATATTAATTGTTCCGTGAAGTTTCTTGGGAATACTGTAGTAAAATAGATTTTTTTGGGTGGGGAGGGGGGGGGGGAGAAACGGAAAGTTAAAAACGTGCGTGTGAAATATGCATGAAAACTCAAACAGATTTTAATCCAGTAGTAAACTTAGTTGTGCCCTATTTTTTATAAATAACGTGTGTATCTATATACTTGAGTCCTATTTCTTTCCACCCTATTAGCCGGTTATAATGTGGCCCCGCCATTAGACTCGTGGATACATTTGTGGCTCTCGGGCACTAAGTTGGAAATCCCTCAACTATATCATGGTAGGATAATGCAAGGTAAGCTATCTATTTTGTAGGGGTGGACGAAAGACACTACATTTCCACTAAAAGTTAAGTAACACTCTGGCCCTATCTTGTGAGCTATAGCACAGTGAAACCATCCGCATTGGTGTGCACGCGGTCTAAGACGTGAACCTGGCTTGCCAGTGACTGTGTACGGGGCGTTTATCTCGGCCGAGTATTATACCAGTGCGGTTTTTCTTAAATTATTAGTCCCTTTTCCCTCGTACAAATTGTGTTACATTTCCTCTGAAATTACACCTTTCACTATATCTAACTCGTAAATGCAAATGTGAATAGTCCGGGCCGACCTTGGTGGTTTTTGGGATAAAGTGTTCGTTCGTCTTAGGACCCGATGTTCGTGGATTCGAACCCAGCTGGAGTCGATGGATTTTGTCTTGACCGATGAAAATCCGTAGCACAACTCCCTTCGAAAGGGAAAGCCATGTCGATTGAGGCATGCAAAAGAACCCTGGAAGGAATGTGAAAATACCTTACCCGGCGAAATTGGCAACCTCTTTCGCTCTCGCTCATAGAAATTCTCGTATGCTGATATAATAACTCGGTTCTAAAAGTGCACGTTAGATACCTCAAATAATAAATATAATAGTCCGCGTATCATATAAGAAGCAGCTCAGGGCCGGTTCAAGGCAAAAGTTTTGTGTGTGAAAAATTCACATTTTGCCCCCCCCCNCCCCCCCCCCCCTTTACCCCCTCCAATCTGAAAAAACGGCGGAGAGTGTTTTATAATTGGCCATATTAAATCTTTACCCTACGTATAAATATTTTTAGTGGTGAAATTAAGTTTTTTTTCAATAACTAAAAAAAAGTTTTTTTTAAATAGTCAGTCGATGACGTCATTCTGTTTTCGTCCTTAAAATCATTTAGTTTTTCCTTTATTTTTCTTAACTTGAAAAAAAATTGTTGACACTTTTTGTTTTCTACTATAAAGTGAGGTATGCAGTGAGGTATAAAGTATTTTGGGCTACTTGGCGCCCCCCTGAATTTTTTGTGTATGCGGTTGCACACGTCGCCCACGCCTTAGACCGGCCCTGCGGCTTCGCTCAACCTGAGAGGTAGCAAGCTTACCTAGCTCTATTCCACTATGGTGCAGCTTCTAAGATAGGGTCATCATAATGTAATCTGTTAAAGTATGTCTGGTAATAATAATCATCAGGATAAACAACGTCTACATATCCTCTTAGTATCTGCAGTTAAATGTGTTTTCAAATCAGTTACAATTAAAGGATGTTAAGAAGTAAATATTTTCTCGTTCTGAATTCTATTTCTAAACAAATACGATCTATTAATCTTGAAAATAAGCAATGGTCTAGAAAACATTTCACTCGTGGTACCAGGTTGTCCATAGACCTGAAAAAAAATAATGAAAAGTCAAACCTGCAAAACAGGGAAAAGTTGTGGAATTTTATCAAATTTCGGGAATTTGCACATATACTTTTTTATAAATGAAGCTTTTACTTACAATAGTCAAGATAACATTTTTCTTCCAGTTAATACCCACCGCTAATCTATTTTAACACAGCTGTCTCAGTTTAACATACAGATCTCAAACTATCATGATCGTTTGATTTTCGTGTCGTCTTCAGCCAAAGTTTAGTCGTGGTTATGTGGATGCGCATGAATTTTATTAAATTATAGGAAGAATAAACTAAAAAAAACCAAAAGAGTATGTCTCACAATAATTTTAAACTGTACTGGTGTAAGGTGATCTTTTATGTCTCAGTATGATGTCACTAAACTCTTTAACTTATATCGCATCACCCAATGAGCCATCGCTTTAGGCTGAAATATTTTTTAACCCTTTTATAGCGTGACAAATTTTCGGAATGTGCATGTGTATCTAAAAATATTATATTAGGTTGTGGTCTTAATAAAGTAATGTTTATAATATATTAGTGAGTGTAAAAGTTGAAAATTGGCTCTAAAAAACCTGGAAAAATTCAGGAAATTTTAATATGTAGTTTGGTTGGACACCCTGTTACATTCTGGGCTTGAGGCGCGTTATTGAGTACCAATACATTATTTACATCTTTAATAATAGAAGGAAGTGTTTGTCTGTGTTTGTTTGTGTGTGATGCCCAGCCAAATCTACGGCATGCAGAGATCTAATTTTTTTTAACATGGGTGGACGGAATAGGGTCTGAATGCACCTCAAAGCCGGATTTTTAACCTTTTAATCAAGCTATTTTTAACAAATTTTTGAAGAAAATATTGTTAATATGGTTTAGAACTACGTTTTAGAGATAATTGTGATAAAAATATGTCGCATCCTCCTCGAAAAAAAAAATGTGGACGAAATCGACTGTAATTCTAAACAATTGGGAGGGGGGGCTTATTTAATTCTTATACCACATTGGATCACGGGCAATGCCTTGCGGGATTGCTAGTTTTATATAATTTTAATTGCATTTTGTTTTCACCGCGTTTTACAACCACTTCGGTTCATACACTTAGAGACTAATTATGCTAATGGTTTTAAGGATTAATAAGGTTATATTTAGAGGAAGCGTACCCGCATTTTCGTTGAGGGAGAGTGGAAAACCATCCTCAGTACACTCGACCGAGATCTGAACCTCGATCTCCCCGTCATCGGCAGATTAGGCTACTGCGAGATTAGCGTCTTAGACCATGCGGCCACTGAAGTGGGTCATTTTATTTTGATTATTATTTTAAGATTCATGATTTTTTATACAATACATATTTGAGTTTTATAAATGTGTTGTTACCGCAACTTATTGTTAAACCACGTACAATCGTGAGTAAGAATAGTATTCATGTTTCAGGACACCAAGAGGGTACTGAGTGTCCCGCCACCCCTTCCCCTCCCCTCCCGCGCCTAGTATGTTGGGAAGTGAGGGGTGGGGGTGATGGGGGAGGGAGGGGTGTGGGAATACTGGGGCCATGCATGTCGCGGGGATGATTCTGGGGGGGTGAGGGGGAGGATGTAGGAATACCTGGGAAAAGCATGCGGGAGGGGGGAGGCAATATCGCGGGTGTGAGGGGGTGGTGGAGGGGATGGACTCCTGTCGCGGATAGGAGGCGCGCACGTGGAAGTCTCCGCCGACTTAGACCGCGTGTTCACCGATACCCTCACATAGTATTCATGTTTCAGGACACTAAGGGGTTACTGAGTGTCCCCCCCACCCCCTCCACTCCCGTACCTCGTATGTTGAAGCTCGCGGGCGCGCTCTCTCTCTTTCTCCCCCTCCTCTGCAAGAATAGTATTCATGTTTCAGGACACTAAGGGGAGGGGAGCGCACCGACGTCATGGTCCGGGTTGTGGGCCTGCTCGAGGACGGTCGAGTCTAAATGAGCTTTTTTTTTGCTCTGAATGAANCAGATAACCAGTCCCCCCTCCGAGGCCGTGCCGGGAGCTAAGATGTCGGATATTTTTTCTGACGATGTGTTTGTCTGTCTAGAACAAGGTTCGAATCTCGGCCAGGTTGAACGAGAGGTGGTTCCCTCCAAGCAAATGAGGGTTCACTTCCTCTAAGTTAATACGGGTGTACTTTAGATCTTATTCATTCACCTAAAAATTATTTTTTTTTCAAATTAGATAATGTAGTTCAATTCCGTATTGTACATTCCACTTCATGTTATATTATATTCAAATAATAAAAACGGAGAGATCGAGGTTCGAATCTCGGTCAGGTTGAACGAGAGGTGGTTTTTCCACTCTCCCTCCAAGCAAATGTAGTTTCGCTTCCTCTAAGCTAATACAGGCGTACTTTAAATCTTATTCATCCTCATTTCAGGAATTTAAATTTTCTTTTTTCAAATTAGATAATGTAGTTCAATTCCGTACTGCACATTCCACTTCATGTTACATTATATTCAAGGGATTAAAACGGGGAGATCGAGGTTCGAATCTCGGTCAGGTGAACTGAGGGGTTGGTTTTCCACTCTCTCTCTCTCCAAGCAAATGAGGGTCCACTTCCTCTAAGCTAATAATCTTATTCATCCCCATTTCAGGAATTTAATTTTTTTTTTCAAATTAGATAATTTAGTTCAATTCCATACTGAACAATCCACTTCATGCTACATTATATTCAAAGAATTAAAACGGCGAGATCGAGGTTCGAATCTCGGTCAGGATGAACAGGGCTGGTCTTGGTAAGGATGAACGAGAGGTGGTTTTTCCACTCTCCCTGCGGGTTCCCCTTCCCAATTAGTAATCTGAATGATTTTACACACTCTCATCATGCGTAAATGATGGTGCATTCAGATAAAACCTTTTCGAGCATATTGGAAGACGACGTGTCGAGGATGCGGAGATCGAAGTTCGAATCTTGGTTGGGTGAACTGAGGCTTGGTTTTCCACTTTCCCTGAGGGTCCCCCCCTTCCCAATTCCCGATTAGTACTCTGAACGATTTTACACACTCTCCTCATGCGCAAATGATGGTACATTTGGATAAAAACTTTTTTCGAACATATCGGAAGATGAGGTGTCGAGGATGTGAAGATCGAGGTTCGAATCCCGGTCGGGTGAACTGAGGGGTGGTTCCCTCCAAGCAAATGCGGGTTCTCCTTCCAATTAGTACATTCGGATAAAAACTATTTTCGTACGACGTGTCGAGGATGTGAAGAACAAGGTTCGAATCTCGGTCGGGTGAACTGAGGGTGGTCGGTTTTCCACTCTCCTTCCGCGCACCTTCCCATTAGCGTAAAGCGTATAACCCAAACGTACTGCTAAAATTATTTAGTAGCGAGCGAGTTTAGATTTAAATCCTTTTCTTATGACGGGTCGGTTCCTCAGTCTGAGGGGAGGGTCTGACGTCGTAGCTTTAGACATGCCTGGACTCTCGAGCTAAGATGTCGGCGTGAAGATTACCAAACCTCCTCCTAGGCCGTGCCGGGACCCTCCGAGGACTCGATTCTCAGCTGTCTCCCTCCCGCGAGTCCTGACCCGGGTCCGGGCTGTTACCACGGCTACGCGACGCCTCTCTCTCATGAGGGTCCGAGCTTCAATCCCCACGGCAAAGACATACATATCTTCCACGGAACATGGATTCAGGCTTGACCGATATACTAGAAAATGAATCCCTCTATCTTGAGTTAGTTATATTCGACTCAGCTCATTACATCCTGAGTTAGTTATATATCCAGTCCACCTCATTACATCCCGAGTTAGTTCTATCCAGTTCACCTCATTACACCCTGAGCTAGTTATATTCGGTCCATCTCATTACACTCTGAGATAGTTATATCCAGTCCACCTCATTACACCCTGAGTTAGTTCTATCCAGTTCAGCTCATTACACCCTGAGCTAGTTATATTCAGTCCACCTCATTACACCCTGAGATAGTTATATCCAGTCCACCTCACTACACCCTGAGATAGTCCTATCCAGTCCACCTCACTACACCCTGAGATAGTCCTATCCAGTCCACCTCACTACAGCCTGAGCTAGTCCTATCCAGTCCACCTCATTACACCCTGAGCTAGTTATATTCAGTCCACCTCATTACACCCTGAGATAGCTATATCCAGTTCACCTCATTACACCCTGAGCTAGTTATATCTAGTTCCACCGGACATCAACTATGTTAATGATCTACTACACCGGTAACTGACTATACCGTTGATCTACTACACCAGACACTGACTATACCGTTGATCTACTACACCAGATACTGACTATACCGTTGATCTACTACAACAGACACTGACTATAGCGATGATCTACTACACCAGACACAGACTATACCGTCGATCTATCTCACCAGACACTGACTATACCGCTGATCTACTACACCAGACACCGACTATACCGATGATCTACTACACCAGACACCTACTATACCGATGATCTACTACACCAGACACCGACTATACCGTCGATCTACCCCACCAGGCACTGACTATACCGCTGATCTACTATACCAGACGCCGACTATACCGATGATATACTACACCAGATATCGACCTCATCAATGATCTACTACACCAGACATCGATGATTTAGAATTGTTTGATACAATTGAAGTAATTTCTCGAACTAGCCTCTCAAATCGGTCAACATCTGTAGGTGGTAACAGGAGGGCCGTCGGAATACATTCATCTTCCACGAGAAGATTAGAGGGGACCCTTACGCGGGGAGGGAAATTTGCCGAGTAAGGTTAAGGTTAATTTCTGGAACGGGACCCTCTCTCTGAAAAGTGTGGGAAAATCTTAACGTTCGATGTTTAGCATCTGTTTTAAATCTAGATTAAACTGAGTTTGTAGAGGGGAACTTAAATGAGGAAACATGTTGGAGCTGAACTCTGCATATCTAAGCCGTTAAGCTATAGGCTCGCTTAACTCGTTTCTTCTCGCTCAGAGAAGTACTGATGAACGAATATAGCTTGAGACTATAAGAGTAGGGATTCTCGATAGTTTAGCTACAGACCATGAGTACGTCATATAGTCGACGCGAAGAATTAATATCAGTTCTCTAGACCGGAGACGTGACTGAGATGAAACGTTACAGGTAGATAAACTATGTAAGCATCGAGGAGGATCGAGTCCCAGAAGCTCTGAACCTGTAGGCGGGAGGGAGCTCTTATCATGAGATCGTGTAGCTGCTCTCGACAATCAGGCCCTTAGTTTACCATTCGTCTCACTCTATCTCTCTCAAACAAGGTCTAGTAGAACAAAGGTCTAGTTGTTGAAAAAAAGTTTAGTTGAACAAGGTTGTCAGATTTCAACCATAGGTAAAATAGTCTTACGATCATGGGCACAGCTCCTATAACTCGGATATAGGCATTGACCGAGCGCCAAGCGCAGAACAGAGAATTAGGTCGCTACCGGAGGTGAGCTCTCCTGGTTGCCGTACCATCAACTTGCAGGGGTTTAACGAACCTGCTTGCGTTTGGCTGGTTGCAGGGGTCTTGTACGGTAGGAGTATCACGTCACTTGAATGTTACCCATTCATATGTGAGTTTATCCAGACTCAGTATTACGTGCACTGACAGGTACAAGGACTGGAGGTTTTTTTTAGTGATGCATCGGGCGAGAGTAAGGTTCACCGGCAGATAACCTCCACCCCTCGCGCAGCGAGTATCCCACGATCTTATTACCCCTCCGTAACCCGTACTGGGCTTATGGTTCACACGCATTGGCATCTGTGCAAGATGAACTATGAACTTTCCCAGTCATAGAGTCACATGCTGAGTCCTTATATAGAGGTAAGCCTTCTAGATGAAATCATTAGTTACTATCTACATTCTAGAGGAGAATATCTCCGCAAACAGTAAGGTGGTTCACCATGTTGATTGATATGCAAGGATACGCGAGTGATGAAATAGTATTCATATTCAAAAGCCCGCCGCACATTGGACGCAGGGCAGGCGCAGCATAGGCAGAGGGCAGGCATAGCACAGTAAGAGGTTTCTGCAAGGCACCGCANGTATTCATATTCAAAGAGTTGAGTGTTTTACATTTCGAACCCTTCGAGGAGATCAACTACAAGTTTCTTCCACCGTTCAAGATTGATAATCTCTCGGCTTCAAGCATGAGAAATGTGAGATGGGTGAGTCAATATTATCACGGGTTATCTTGGCATGATGGGGAAGTACAGTACTCGAATCTTCGTCCTATCTTATTTTCTCATCTAGAGCGGTACACGACTCAGGTAACAATCTCTATTAAAGGAGCTGAAAAGATGACTTGGTTACAAAGTATCATCGGTGAAGATAATGATATGTATAACTTTCGCGAGCAGGGTGAACTCGGCTGTCCTTCTCTGAGTAAACTAAAAAAACTGTACAAGGTAAACAAGTGTTCCACACATTCCGGTAGTATCTACTCATGCGCCACGGAAAATGTACGACTACTCAACGAATGGTTTAAGTCTGATCAAGCAAGACTTTTGCGAACTGACTAGGGGAGGGGTACACGCAGTGTAACTAATTCAAATACTGGCCGTCTTAAAAAAAACTTTTTGTAAATTGACTACTTATCAAACTATATGGACAGGACAATTGTATAACATGTTGATAGTATTTAGCTTTTAGGCTGTCAACATTGGGAGGGAGGAAAAAACACAAAAAACGTAAATATTTTTTTTCCATGTTTAGATTAGAATTGTTACGTAGCACCACTGTTGAATGTTTGCTTACGCTAGCTAAAGCTTTTAATTGGTTGAAAGATCAACAAAGCTTGTTAATTTCAATAGTTTCTTGGTTTATAATTTAAGACTTAGATATGATGCTCAAAAACTTTACACAGTCATCGCGTATAAATTTTAATTTAGATAATATTGACGAAACTTGTCAAGATAGTAACGCAGATCAAAATGTAAAATTAGGTTAACATATTGTCAAATAATTCCTCATTAATAAGCCGATGAATGACGACTCTAAAAAGAGTAATGTATGTTTTTTTGTTAGATTGTTTGCGCGCGTTAGCTAAAGTTTTTTTATTTTTTAATTGATCGGAAGATTAACCAAGCTTATTAATTTCAGTTCCGAGGAATAAGATTTATCGAACAAACTTAGCGTTGGCATGACAACGAGATGTTGACTGATATTTGAGAGATATATCTTAAGTCTTAAATTCTGAATCAAATTCACTCCTTACTTTCGACCAGGATAGAATGTTTTTTTTCTAAAAAAAAAGACGTCGGTTTAATCTGTTTAGAAAGCGCTCCTCCAATCCTTAAAAAGTAATGTATTATCTTATTCTATGACGGTGAGGCTATAATCATTGTATGCATCGAATGAAAGGCTTTTATTTTTTCCGAGAGAAAGAATTTAATTTTTTGTACCGAATATTTGTATGTATCCTTGTAATCATAAAGAGTCAATTTGTTTTTTCTGATAGTTATAACACGATGACAGTATTTAACTTTTTAGGCTGTCCACATTGGTCAGGACATTTTATCTGATTTTAGCCGGCTCGGCTAGTTTGAAAGAGCCAATCTGTTTTATTAAGGAAAAACCTTACCGTTTGCCGAGATATATTCCCAGGACATTTGTTAAAAGTTAATATATACTTTTTTACCTATCTCGAGTAATTTGTATTCTGTTAGTTCGAGAGGAAAGGATTTAATTTTTTTAATAATCTTTGTATCATTGTAATCAGATTCAAGTGAAATTAAAAGAATCTCTTAAATTTTCCTCATCGGTATTTCAATGTATCGCAAATCTGACGTCTTATTGAATTGGCTATTTCAAATAGGACGTATTTCATATTTTTACCTAAAAAACACTTTTTGACATAGTGAAGGGTGATGTAGATTTCACACAATGTTTTTTGAAAGTGTTAATTTGTATTCTGTCAGTTTGAGAGGAAAGGATTATTTTTTTTATAATAATCTTTGTATTATTATAATCTGATCCGAGTGAAATTATTTTTACCTAAAATCTGATCCAAGTGAAATTATTTTTACCTAAAAAAATTCACTTTTTGATATAGTGAAAGGGTGATTCAGATTTCATACAATGTTTTTGAAGGTGTTAATTTGTATTCTGTCAGTTTGAGAGGAAAGGATTTAATTTTTTTTAAATAATTTTTGTATCTTTGTAATCTGATCCAAGTGAAATTATTTTTACCTAAAAAAATTCACTTTTTGACATAGTGAAATTGTGATGCAGATTTCATACAATGTTTTTGAAAGTGTTAATTTGTATTCTGTCAGTTTGAGAGAAAAGGATTTAATTTTTTTAATAATCTTTGTAATCTGATCCAAGGGAAATTAAAAAAATCTCTTAAATTTTTGTCACCGACATTTCAATGTATTGCAAATCTAACGCTTAATTGAATTGGTCAATTCAAATAGGACATATTTAATTTTTTTTCCTAAAAAAATTCACTTTTTGACATAGTGAAAGGGTGAAGCAGATTTCATACAATGTTTTTGAAAGTGTTTAATTTGTATTCTGTCAGTTTGAGAGGAAAGGATTTAATTTTTTTTAATAATCTTTGTATCTTTGTAATCTGATCCAAGTGAAATTAAAAAAATCTGTTGAATTTTTGTCACCGACATTTCAATGTATTGCAAATCTAACGCTTAATTGAATTGGTCATTTCAAATAGGACATATTTCATTTTTTACCTAAAAAAAATCACTTTTTGACATAGTGAAAGGGTGAAGCAGATTTCATACAATGTTTTTGAAAGGGTTAATTTGTATTCTGTTAGATATTCTTTCTAAAATCCTTATTTCTGGAGCTATAAACTCTAACATATTATAATTTTTAAAAATATGTTCAGTTATGAGGAGGTTTTTTGAAAAAGATCAAATCATTTATGTCGTTCAGGGATATAATCCATTATTTGGTTCGGCTCGTGAGTGGACCGAGGTTTTCTCCCTTACATCCTAACCATCTGTGTGTATAACTCCTCCTGCCCATCCCAACTTTTCGAGCGTATAAGCGGAGGAGAGGGAGAGCTATACCAGAACCCTTCTCTCAGAGAGAAAACAATGTGAAAGTGTTTAAACCTTTTTTAATTTGCCAAAGTCAAATGGTTTATTTACTGATATCACATGTGAATATAAATGTTCCGGATGAGAACGTTATAAGATGTTTGACCGACCTGTGAAACATTATATTGTTATAAACAAACCACGTCGTTTCAGATGATGTTCTGATACGAATCTTTGCTCTAAGACTATGGTAAGAAAAGGTTTTTTTAGATCAACGGTATAGTCAGTATCTGGTGTAATAGATCAACGGTATAGTCAGTGTCTGGTGTAGTAGATCAACGGTATAGTCAGTGTCAAGTGAAGTAGATCATTAACATAGACGATGTCCGGTGGAACTGGATATAACTAGCTCAGAGTGTAATGAGGTGAACTGGATATAACTATCTCAGGGTGTAATGAGGTGGACTAGCTCAGGGTGTAATGAGGTGGACTGAATATAACTAGCTCAGAGTGTAATGAGGTGAACTGGATATAACTAGCTCAGGGTGTAATGAAGTGGACTGAATATAACTACCTCAGGGTTTAATTAGGTGAACTGGATAGAACTACCTCAGGGTTTAATTAGGTGAACTGGATAGAACTAACTCAGGCTGTAATGAGGTGGACTGGATAGAAATAGATCAGGGTGTAATGAGTTGAACTGGTTAGAACTATCTCAGGATGTAATGAGGTGGACTAGCTCAGGGTGTAATGAGGTGGACTGGATAGAACTATCTCAGGGTGAAATGAGGTGGACTAGCTCAAGATGTAATGAGGTGGACTGGATATAACTATCTCAGGGTCTAATGAGGTGAATTGGATATAACTAGCTCAGGGTGTAGGATAGAACTAACTCAGGGTGTAGGATATAACTATCTCAGAGTGTAATGAGATGGACTGGATATAACTAGCTCAGGATGTAATGAGGTGGACTGGATAGGACTAGCTCAGGGTGTAATGAGGTGGACTGGATAAAACTAGCTCAGGGTGTAATGAGGTGGACTGGATAAAACTAGCTCAGGGTGTAATGAGGTGGACTGAATATAACTAGCTCAGTGTGTAGGATATAACTATCTCAGGGTGTAGGATAGAACTAGCTCAGGGTGTAGGATATAACTAACTCAGGGTGTAATAAGGTGGACTAGCTCAGGGTGTAATGAGGTGGACTGGATAGAACTAGCTCAAGGTAGACTGGATAGAACTACCTCAGGGTGAAATGAGGCGGACTAGATCGAGGTATAGTGAGGTGGACTGGATATAACTATCTCAAGGTGGACTGAATATAATTAGCTCAGGTGAACTGGATAGAACTAACTCAGGGTGTAATGCCATGGACTGGATATAACTATGTCAGAGTGTAATGAGATGAACTGAATATAACTAGCTCAAGGTGTAATGAGTTGAACTGGTTAGAACTAACTCAGGATGTAATGAGGTGGACTGGATAATACTAGCTCAGGGTGTAATGAGGTAGACTGGATAGAACTAAGTCAGGATTTAATGAGGTGGACTGAATATAACTAGCTCAGGATGTAATGAGGTGGACTGAATATAACTAAATTAGGGTGTCGGATATAACTAGCTCAGGATGTAATGATGTGAACTGGATATAACTATCTCAGGGTGTAATGAAGTGGACTGGATATAACTATCTCAGGGTGTAATGAGGTGGACTGAATATAACTATCTCAGAGTGTAATGAGGTGAACTTGATATAACTATCTCAGAGTGTAATGAGGTGAACTGGTTAGAACTAACTCAGGGTGTAATGAGGTGGACTGGATATAACTAGCTCAGGGTGTAGGATATAACTAACTCAGGGTGTAATAAGGTGGACTAGCTCAGTGTGTAATGAGGTGGACTAGATAGAACTAGCTCAAAGTGTAATGAGGCGGACTGAATATAATTAGCTCAGGGTGTAATGAGGTCAACTAACTCAGGGTGTAGGATATAACTATCTCTGAATGTAATGAGATGGACTGGATAGAACTAGCTCAGAATGTAATGAGGTGAACTGGATATAACTATCTCAGGGTGTAATGAGGTGGACTGAATATAACTAGCTCAAGGTGGACTGAATATAACTAGCTCAGGATGTAATGTGGTGGACTGAATATAGCTAGCTCAGGGTGTAATGAGGTGGACTGGAAAGAACTAGCTCAGGATGTAATGAGGTGAACTGGATATAACTATCTCAAGGTGTAATGAGGTGGACTGGATATAACTATCTCAGGTTGTAATGAGGTGGAGTGAATATAACTATCTCAGAGTGTAATGAGGTGAACTGGATATAACTATCTCAGAGTGTAATGAGGTGAACTGGATAGAACTAACTCAGGGTGTAATGAGGTGGACTGGATAGAACTAGCTCAGGTTGTAGGATATAACTATCTCAGGGTGTAATAAGTTTGACCGGATAGAACTAGCCCAAGGTGTAATTAGGTGGACTGGAAAGAACTAGCTCAGAGTGTAATGAGGCGGACTGAATATAACTAGCTCAAGGTGTAATGAGGTGGACTGGATAGGAGTAGCTCAGGGTGAAATGAGGCGGACTAGCTCAGGGTGTAGTGAGGTGGACTGGATATAACTAGCTCAGGGTGTAATGAGGTGGACTGAATATAACTATCTCAGGGTGTAGGATAGAACTAGCTCAAGATGTAATGAGGTGAACTGGATATAACTATCTCAGGGTGTAATGAGGTGGACTGGATATAACTATCTCAGGATGTAATAAGGTGAACTGAATATAACTATCTCAGAGTGTAATCAGGTGAACTGGATATAACTATATCAGTGTGTAATGAGGTGAACTGGATATAACTATCTCAGGGTGTAGGATATAACTAACTCAGGGTGTAATGAGGTGGACTCGATAGAACTAGCTCAGGGTGTAGGATATAACTATCTCAGGGTGTAATAAGGTTGACCGGATAGAACTAGCTCAAGGTGTAATGAGGTGGACTGGATATAACTATCTCAAGGTGGACTGAATATAACTAGCTCAGGGTGTGGGATAGAACTAACTCAGAGTGTAGGATATAACTATCTCAGAGTGTAATGAGATGGACTGAATATAATTAGCTCAGGTGAACTGGGTGGAACTAACTCGGGATGTAATGAGGTGGACTGGATATATAACTAACTCAGGATGTAATGATCTGAGTCGAATATAACTAACTCAAGATAGAGGGATTCATTTTCTAGTATCTCGGTCAAGCCTGAATCCATGTTCCGTGGAAGATACGTATGTCTTTGCCGTGGGGATTGAAGCTCGGACCCTCGGCGTAGCTTCACAGAGAGGACTGATATATCTAGGTAGAGACGAGTACGAACTATTCAAGCGCTCGTGCATACGTGTTTACCCGAGACCCTCACTCGCGTGTGCGTGCGCGCGCGTTCGTACGTGGACTTTAGAGAACGAGATTTTTTCGGTATGCATTGAGTGAAAGACTATATTTTTTTCCGAGAGAAAGAAGTTAATCTTTGTGTATGTATCATCATAATGTTAAGAATATATTCGCTAAATAAAAAGTTGTACTTTTTATTTAAGTTCATGCTCCTGTTCCGAGTAAAAAGGGAGATTTGTAGGTTCCCTTCCTCCCCTCACCGCTAATTCAAGGGTAAACCCTCATTTCACTAAAGATACATTTTCAACCATGCCGGGAATCGAACCGGGAACCTTTAAATCAAAAGACTGACTGCGCTAAGGTGTCAATACATTATTACCTTACTTACAGGTGTTGTCTTACTACCCGTTCGAGTTTTACGCAGGATTAGAAAGATTTCAATTTGAGAGGAAGCGTACCTACATTTGCGTAGAGTGAGAGTAGAAAGCCATCCTCAGTACGCTCGACCGAGGTTCTAAACTCGACCTCCACATCCTCGACACCTCATCTTCCGATATGTTCGAAAAAAGTATGTACCATGATTAGAGTGTGTGTAAAATCGTTCAGAGTACTAATCGGGAATTTGGAAGGGGGTACCCCTCGGGTAAATCGGAAAACCAAGCCTCAGTTCACCCCAACCAAGATTAGAACTTCGATCTCCGCATCCTCGACACGTCGTCTTCCAAAAAAGTTTTATCCGAATGCACCATGATGAGTGTGTGTAAAATCATTCAGATTACTAATCGGGAAGGGGGACCCGCAGGGAGAGTGGAAAAACCGCCTCCTGTTCATCCTGACCGAGACCAGCCCTGTTCATCCTGACCGAGATTCGAACCTCGATCTCGCCGTTTTAATTCTTTGTGTGTGTGTGTGTATATGTACGTATCATGAACATGAAGCTATGATACGCAAACATTGAAGCTAATGTCTTTGTGTGTGTGTGTATATGTCTTTTTTACATTTAATTCTTATACAGTGCTAATTACGTTAATGGATTAGGAATTGAGAATGTTGAATTAGAGGAAGTGAACTCGAGGGTTGAACCCAGATCGTTAACGTAGAAGCCCATCACCTTGTCCTACATGGATGAGTAGGGTTCTATGTATTTAGAGTGAGAGTAGAAAGCCATCCTCAGTACGCTCGACCGAGGTTCTAAACTCGATCTCCACATCCTCGATACCTCATCTTCGAAAAAAGTTTTTATCCGAATGTACCATGATGAGAGAGTGTGTAAAATCGTTCAGAGTACTAATCGGGAATTGGGATGGGGGGAACCCTCGGGGAAAGTGGAAAACCAAGCCTCAGTTCACCCCGACCAAGATTCGAACTTCGATCTCCGCATCCTCGACACGTCGTCTTCCAAAACAGTTCTATCCGAATGCACCATGATGAGAGTGTGTAAAATCATTCAGATTACTAATCGGGAAGGGGAACTCGCTGGGAGAGTGGAAAAACCGCCTCTCGATCATCCTGACCGAGACCAGCCCTGTTCATCCTGACCGAGACCAGCCCTGTTCATCCTGACCGAGACCAGCCCTGTTCATCCTGACCGAGATTCGAACCTCGATCTCACCGTTTTAATTCTTTGAGTGTGTGTGTGTATATGTGTGTCTGTACGTATCATGAACATGAAGCTATGATACGCAAACATTGAAGCTAATGTCTTTGTGTGTATGTGTTTTTTTACATTTAATTCTTATACAGTGCTAATTACGTTAATGGATTGGGAATTGAGAAGGTTGAATTAGAGGAAGTGGGCTCGAGGTTTGAACCCAGATCGTTAACGTAGAAGCCCATCACCTTGTCCTACATGGATGAGTAGGGTTCTATGTACCATCATTCCTGCATGATGTGAGTGTATATATTCTACGTACCCATACCGTCCCAAATATGAATTTCAAAGGTAAAACCAGAAATGGATTCAATAATCGGTTTTTACTCATGATGTGAGTGTATATATTCTCCGTACCCATACCGTTCCCAAATATGATTTTCAAAGGTAAAACCAGAAATGGATTCAATAATCAGTTTTTACTCATTGTGAATATTTCACTAACAGTTCTCATCTTTCAACAATATGTTCGAAAAAAGTTTTTTTTATCCGAGTGTACCATGACGAGAGTGTAAAATCGTTCAGAGTACTAATTGGGAATTGGGAAGGGGAACCTACATTTGCTTGGAGAGGGAGTGGATAGGTAAAACCAGAAATGGATTCAATAATCGGTTTTTACTCATTGTGAATATTTCACTAACAGTTCTCATCTTTCAACAATATGTTCAAAAAAGGTTTTTATCCGAATGTACCATCATGTGTGTATGAGGAGAGTGTAAAATCGTTCAGAGTACTAATTGGGAATAGGGAAAGGGAACCTACATTTGCTTGGAGAGGGAGTGGAAAACATAAAAAAAACACGCGCCTCATCTTTCAACAATATGTTCGAAAAAAGTTTTTATCCGAATGTAACGTCATTTGCGCATGATGAGAGTGTTTAAAATCATTCAGAGTACTAATTGGGAATTGAGAAGGTTGAATTAGGAATCCGCATTTGCTTGGAGGGAGAGGAGGAAAACAACTCCTCGTTCATCCTGATTGAGATTCGAACCTCGATCTCCCCGAGGAGGAGGAGAGAGAGAGAGAGAGCGCGCCCGCGAGCTTCAACATACGAGGCGTGGGAGGGGGGACACACAGTAACCCCTCAGTGTCCTGAAACATGAATACTGTGTGGGGCGCGTATCGGTGAACACGCCGTCTAGGAGACTTCCACGCGCGCTCCGCGACAGGAGCCGATCCCCTCCAAAGAGGGGGAGATAGAGAGAGAGAGCGCGCGCCCACGAGCTTAGGTGCGGGAGGGGGTGAGGCACTCAGTAACCCCTTACTGCCCTGAAACATGAATACTATATGGAGTATCGGTGAACACGTGGTCTAAGTCGGAGATCGGTGATCCTAGAAACGTTTCCCCTCCCTGCCCTGATACTCCTATCCACGTTGGAAGGACTTCCCCACCGCGTCAGGAACGACCCCTCTCACACCCGCAGCCTCCCGCGATATCACCCCCGCGGCACATATAATCTACCCCCACCACCTTTCCACCCCTCCCTGCCCTGAAACTGCTACTTCCCACCTACTGGCATCACCATCACATTAGTGTAAAATTGTATTCCGTCGTGCCTTACTACCCACCCGGGCTATATGCATTTTAATTACGCTAATAGAGTGGAAGATATAATTGAGACGAAATGAATTTGCATTTGTGTGGAGGTAAAAACACTCTCATTACCGCCGGCCGTAATTCGAACACCGATTTGCCCGTCACCAACACACCAGAATACATTAATTTAGTTCGCGTGCTCTCCGATGTGGATATTAATGTAATTGAAAGTGCGTATAGTCCGAACGTGTAGTAAGACGTGGTGTGGAAGAAAAATGGAAATATATTATGTTAAGTGAAGCTATGCGCTTAATTTTACTTTTTTAAGAACCAATAATGCTGATATTCTTAATTTGAACATTGAACAGCTCTGGTATCAGATTGGTGAAATTGAGGACGATAAAATTAAATTTGGGATGAAAATTTTAGATATCTTAAGATGTACGAAGTTTGGTCAAAATTCAACCTATAGGCCCAAAAATATATGGATTAAAAATATAATAAAAAGCTCTGAGAATGTATCGAATGTCGAATACATTGTTTAAATTTTAAGGTCAGCCTTACAAATTAATTAATTCAAAATGTATAGAGAAAAGTGTCCCTAAAAATATTATTTAGGAAAAGTATAAATGTTTCATCTCAGTAATGTACACCCCCCCATCCCAAAGTAAATATCTAGGTCCACCACTAACTATTCTCATGTTTGATGTAATCAAATGGCTACTTACCGTCCGGCATGAATACGTTGAGATAAAGGCAATCCTCGCTAAACTTGATGGCCTGCTCTGGCAACAGCTGTTTGAACAGGCGGTCATGTTTCTTGAGATCGTCCTCGTTCTGGATGCAAGCCGGGGCGAACTCAGTGGCGTTGCGTGGAGTGTTCCAAGTCGGGAGGGGCCTGGTAACAGGTGGCGCAAAGCGCAGTAATTTCAGAGGCGGGGCCGCGAAAGGAATTCCCAAGTAAACGGAAGCCCTTTGGGAACGGGTGACTGCCACCTCTTTTCCCTCCACTATCCCTTGTCCTGGGATATTCACGTGAGGGACGTCCCGACTCTGAACCTCCAGGAGGTACAGGGAAGCGAGCCAGTAGAAGGCTCTTTTCCACAACGCGCACATGGTTTCGATCATCAGCCTCGTGCTGGACTGACCCTTTCCCCCTCTGTCTGGTCCTTCTTGGCTCAGGTCAGAGTCGGCGCTTGATCCATGCACTCACTATCGCGTGACTCCCGACACTGAAAGAGACCCTCAGTTTATGCAAAACATTTGAGTACGTACGTGTCCTGGGCGATGGGGAAAAACTCCGTTCAGAAAACGCCTAAAATCCTTTCTTTCTACATTGCCTAACGTATATTCTTAAGTCTGGGTTCATACTCAAAATATTAAGAGTTAATGTGTGTTTCAACAAATATAAAATCAATGTTATCTAAAGCAGGGTCTACATATGCCATTTCCATAAAGGTCAGCAAGATCCGCAGCTAGCTTGCTCTGCCCACCGAGTGACAATCCGTATGATCCGTAACACTTCTTAGAAATTGGATCAAATTCAACTTTCTAAGGACTAAATATAATAATAGAATTCAATGTGGAACAGATTTTGAAATTTGACTTAAACTTATAAGTTTATATCATATTATTTTAATGTGTTATATATAAAGTAACATTAAGCGCATAGCTTCACTTCACATAATATATTTCCATTTTTCTTCCACACCATGTCTTACTACACGTTCGGACTATGCGCACTTTCAATTACATTAATATCAGCATCGGAGAGCACGCGAACTAAATTAATGTTATATATATTAATTTAATATGTTAACTCTTTCATGTTATGAGGGAAATATAGTAAGTTCCCCAATCGACAATCCATTCTAATTTCTACTCAATCCAGGGTTTTTATATCTTTTATACCAGTTATCTTTGGACTTTATATTAAACTCTAAATTTCAAAATCTGTTCCACATTGAATTCTATTATTATATTTAGTAGAAGTTGTTTCCTTACTACATTTCATTATGTTCTTCAAAAATTTCAAAGGACTGTTGGTATGGACGGTTACGGAGAATCAGTCACAGATAGACAAATAAAATAATATAGATGTGTGAATCGAAATGAATGCACTAATGATAGCAAAGGAAACGGTCACCATTTTCCATTTTTATTTATCTATTTTCAAGAAAATTGCAATAAATAAAGGCTATCGCTATTTTAACTATAGACTATACATTAGCTGGTAAATAAAATTATGAAACTGTGTATTGTGTTAATAGAATTTGTTGAAACTATATTTTCATTTCGATGAGTTTTATTAGACTTCCCCATTAGTTGACACAATATCACGTAATCAAGGAAACTGAGAGAGTGTACAAAACTAAAAATCTCAAGGACTATAAGCTCGTTATGGACTTTTAGGATACGGAGCTTGAGTAGTATGTTGAGTCTGGTTGATACACGTGATTTGACAGGTCACGTGCGTCTTGGCAGGTTTTTTTTTTATCGCAGTGTCTTTACTACCTGGTCAGGCTATACGCATATATGATAATTACTTTAATGGGGTAGGTCTAAGTAAGGAAGAATTTTAGAGGTAATCTACCAGCATTTGCGTGGAAGTAGAGTAGTAAACAATTTAGAAAAAACCACCCTCAGTACACTCAACCAGGATTTGAATCCCGATCTCCTCATCATCAACAGGCCAGTCTAACACGAGAGTGACGTCTTAGACCATTTGGACACTGAAGCGGGTGATCCAGTAGTCGTTTAAACCACTGTTTGAAATAAAAAATATCGTGGCCTACAATCTTAAAAATTACCACATGGAAAGAGATCATTTCAACTAAATAGAAAGTAGTTTCTGCTAATTTCAATATTATTTGTTTTGTATTTGACGCTGCATCTTACTATTATTCTATTTTTATTTTTAATAACCTAAATAATATGTATACATGTGTTTAGTAGTAGTGATTTTTTTAAATATTCTGACTAAGATAATTTTACACTTTTAGAGAGTTTAACTAGAAACCGCTAGATAATTCTCCTACAGTCCAATTTTCATATTATTATTATTATTATTATTATTATTATTAGCACCGCGTCTTACTACCCGTTCGGGTTATACGCACTTACGCTAATGTGTATATGGTAGGGTGATTGTGAGATGAAATGAAGGACCTACAGTTTAACGTGGAATCCGAACCACGGTGGAGGCCTGGCATTCCCAATTTTCATAAGAAGGGTCTTGTCTGACAGCTAAAAAGTTACTGGATATTTTCAAGACACATCGAACCGGCCCGCTTGTCAGAATAACTTTAATATTACAGGGTTGCTAATAGACCCAATTTGTTTGTTATGCTATATATACAATAAATTGAAGCAAACATATTGGGTCTATTCTCAAGTTTGTTTTATAAAACTTATGTTTTCGAATATTTTTTTTAGGTAATTGCTAGCAATAACATGAATGAATATAAAAATATGCTTTAATATGTAGCAACATAAAATTTAAGATTGTAAAACAAATATAATGAAATTTTATACAAATAAAATATCCATACCAGCAGTCGCGTGGCGCATAATAAGTCTTTCAATAAACTTTTAATATTTATAAACTAGGATATTACAAATGTGTGTATATTTTGTTTAAATGAACATGCTTACCTACTTTATTGCATTAAGAATTCGAAAATTAATTACCGCAATGACAGAAGTATGACACCTATTCTTAGATTGAACTAGTTTTATCCAGTAAATCTCATTACACCCTATCCCTATCTTAAGCTAGTTCTATCCAGTCCACCTCATTACACCCTATACATATCTTAAGCTAGTTCTATCCAGTCCACCTCATTAGACCAAATACCTATCTTGAACTAGTTCTAACCAGTCCGCCTCATTACACCCTATCCTTATCTTGAGCTAGTTATATCCAGTCCACCTCATTAAACACTATCTATTTTGGGCTAGTTCTAACCAGTCAACCTCTATACACCCTATCCTTATCTTGAGCTAGTTCTAACCAGTACATCTAATTACAACCTATACGTATCCACCTCATTACACCCTGTAGCTACATATTTTGAGCTAGTTCTTTCCAGTCCCCTTCATTACACCCTATCTCTTTCAGGTCCATTCTAATGTAATTCTCATATAAGTCTAGATATTCCCAATGGAAAAAATAAACATAACGCTGATAATTTAATTTCAAGATTAAAGAAGTCTTTAACGATGTGATTTGTATTAAATACTATAGGTTAATATGGGGATGTTGGGGACGTGAGAAAAGTCCAGTGTTTTTGCAATTTTTGTAGCAAAATATTTTTGGCCAAAATAAATAAAATATTGGTTCAGTAGAAACATGGAGTTTAATTTTCTTCACAAGGTGATATGAACAGTTGTTGAGTATCTGTCATGAGCAGAGCGGCATTGGATAGCACACTTATTAAATGTAGAGAAAAAGTTGTCATTAAATTTCAGGACACCCTTTCAAGAAATCTTTAAGTAACCACGTGAATAATTTTTTTTAATACTATGTCTTACTACGCGTTTGGGTTATACACTTTGAAGAAAATTAAACTCTATATATGTACTAATGCAATATTTGATTTATTTTGTCCAAAATATTTTTTGATCTAAAAGACTGCAAAAATACCTTTTTTTTTGCATTTCCTATATCTCCACCTTAACATTATGTAAGATACAACGTTGTTTTACACACCTCATTTGGGGCTATTAATGCGGCTTTCAAAGCATTTCCGGAGTTAGTGTATTGTGCATATATAGGTTAAAGAATATATTATATATATATATTCTTTAACCTTTAACTTACATTCACTTTCCAACTATTAGCATTAAATTTCCTTTTACCTCCACGGTTTTCACTATTTAATGTAAAAGTTATCAAAAAACCTGACAAGTATCCACAATATTGATACCATTTACAACATCTTACCAAGGAAACAAATCTTTGAACATTTATTTTAATAGTTTATATGGCAATATATTGAAATTTAACATTGAGAAAGTATGGATTATATGATATACAACGTTGTTCCGTGGATAACTTTTGAAAAAAAAATGTAATTAAGACGTTTTTTGAACAACCTCTTCAATTAATTGTAACCGTGTAGGGAGCGGACGGGCTTAATCAAAATTGTAAACACTCATATAGCTCTAGGAAGGAATATTTGTATATTACGTGTTTATTACCCACTTCGATGGACACGCGGATTAATTATCAATTCAACCTAATCTTGATTGTTGCTGATAGGGATGTCGGAGCTCAAATCCCGGCCGGGTGTATTGAAGACAAATTTTACCTAAATAATGTCTTAACATCCCTCCACGTAAATGAAGGCACATTTTCTCTAAATACTACCTTCCTCACCCCTAACAATTAGCATAATTAAGTGGTGTGTACCCCAGATGGGTAATAAGATGCGGTTTTTTTTTGTGTGTGAACAACTTTATGATTCTTCCAAAATTGCGAACAATGTTCAATAAATTATGTCGAGAATAATTAATGATGGAAGCGCTCAACACGTTTCGTGACCTATTTCACCCCTCTATTGGGCAAAAATGAGTCACCTCACCCCTTTGTCCAAGAACTTTTCTGAAGGTACGCTTTACCAAGCACCAATGTAACATAGTGGCGAAGTTTAATGGCAGATCTAAATCTAAAATAATGAGGGGCTGGGACCTGGAGCTGCGCTTGGAAGAAGGAAGTGGGCGCCGATAAAATGAGATAACATCAAGCAACCAGGCCTTAGCCCCAACACGCCAAGTTTGCAAACAATGGCTTCTTACAAGTCGGGGAGGGAGGAGCGGACTATTGTTTTTCAAGCTTGAAGACCTTTGCCGCATATCTTAGCTATACTAGTAGCGTAATTTTACTTTTCATAGGTCATTCAGATTTGTTATTTTTTATACTGGCAAATAAAATATAAAGCAATAACATTTAAAATCCATGAATATTTCATAAATATGGTTTGAATTATGGCAAATGTGTTGGAATGACTTACAATACTCACTCATAAACTAGTTGATAATATTTTCAGGTTTAGAAGGAGTCTCGTGGGAAGAAAAGTTTATGATATGAACATATTTTTTTTTGTGGTAAACTAGGATCGCGTTTTACTATATTGCGCACCCCTAATAGTAGTCCGACACTAATCTTTAGCGTAGCTGGGTATTGGGTCATCCACAAACCACGTACTCCTTTATTCTTACTTTTTCGGCCCTATCCCCCCC
>CABFVX010005213.1:0-15863 GCA_902151425.1 Timema shepardi | reverse complement strand
CCAAAATAAAATTCCCGTTTTGCACCCTATTATGGCGTTTTGAATTCTATTAGGGTAGCGAGAGAAAAAATTATTTAACATTAGTTACAAAAAAAAAAGTCGTTGGACCCTCCCTCCAGCCCCCACAACCTCAAATGCCTGTAATGCCTGATTATCTTTCCTGTAAATCTTTTGTCGAGTACAAACCTCCCGAAAGCCCCACCCCCGCTTTTTTACACCAAAACGCGCCGAAGCCCTCTTCATGCCACACCCCTTCTTGTCAATAAAATCCCAACATTGACGAGTATATAAAAAAAATCATAACTGTTCACAAAATATGGCATATAAATTTGATAAACTATCATTAAAGAACCTAGAGAAATTTAATTTAATATTGTTTATGATATACCTGTTTGTTTATATGAATAATTTTACTAGTAATACCTACTTATTAATATGCTAACACCCCCCTCCCCCACAACAAAATATAAATCACAAATGCAATTTGACAACTTTTTCAAGGCTGGTTTCTTCTTGAGATTAATAGCGGTACACTTTGAGTAGGGATAAAGGGGTAGGAATTTGAAAGAAGTGAGGACAACTAGAAAAATAAATATTTTCTGCAAAGTGGGGTGAGTCTCAATAAGGGAGGGAAAATAAATAATATGATATCCATGCAAGAAGAATTTATATAAGTTTTATCAATTTTTGGGAGTTGTTTTTGAAATTACAATAGTATATAAACCCTTGGTAACTAACTGTCCGATAGAAGGTTTGTGAAAACTTAGTCTCATAGTTTACCCTGACGCTACGCCTCATTACCTGAAATCACCCCCAAACAGTAAAACTTTTCTTCCAAATGGGAAATGATTATTTATTATAGCCTATTCTGCAATACATGACTGACGGCATATCAGACCCATGTATGACTCATTCCATATTAGTTGTTTGTTTGGCCTCTTATGACGGTTGCATCATTCATTGTCATCTTAAAGCAAGTTTTTGTTCTGAGTAAAACGGAAAATATAATACTGCCAACTTTTTTCCCTTGCTCATGTCAGACATAATTATCTTGGATGATTTCCGGAAATTTATGTGGAGGCTTCCTCAAGTTAAAAGTTTTCCCAGAGTACTTATTCTGCCTTGTGGGGTCAGTATGTTTCATACATCTCGGAGAGACCATTTACACAATTAAAATATTAGGACCCAATTCGGTGGCCACGTAGTCGAAGCCACTACTCTCGCAGTAGACTAGACCACCGATGATGGGGAGATTGAGATTTGAATCTCGGTCGGGTGTATTGAGAGGGGTTTTTCCAAAATGTTTTTACACTCTCTCGCCACGAAAATTCCAGTACACTTACTCTAAATATAACCGCCCCAATTCCTAAAACCGTTAGCGTAATAATAACATAAGCGTATAATCCGAACGGGTAGTGAGACGCACTGTTAAAAAATTTTAGGGAGTATAATTATCGTGTTTTCTGTCAAAGTTATCTTTGAAGATATCAAAAAAGGTTCCCCGCAGATTTTATACTCGCTTGATGAACCAAATACACAAATGAAGACAAAGTTTTGCCAAAAGGATATGGCATTTTCACTCAAACTGCTTCTTTCTGTCAATATACATATCGTCCCATACTCTTTCATTTTCAAGGTACCTTTTAATCAAAGTAGTATTGATTTATCTGAATACATACATAGGCACCGACTCTAGGGGGCCCAAGTGTTTTTTGCCACCCAATAACGGTCTAGAGGGAGCTGGGCACCACCTAATAAATTGAATTGTTAAATTGTTATGTGTTTTTTCTGGCTTTGCATACTTGATTTAAATTTACTACGATATGAAGATGTAACGTGGCTACAACCTAACATAGCCATCAACCTCCACCACCATAAAAGAGTGGAAGGTGACCTGGTGGTACAGGGGTAAAGTGTCGGACTTCTGTGCTGGGGGTCCGGGGCTCAATCCTCGGTCCCAGCACAGATTTATTTGATTGCCAAACCCTTACTTCACCTCTGACAAGACGTGTATTAATCACAACTTGTGAATGTGTGAAATGCCAGGCCTCCACCGTGGTTCGGATCCCACGTTAAACTGTAGGTCCTCCATTTCATCTCACAATCACTCTACCATTATACATTAACGTAAGTGCGTATAACCCTAACGGATAGTAAGAAGCGGTGCTAATAATAATGATGATGATAATAATAATAATAACTTAAAAGAGTGAATACAAACTTACCCAATTTTACCGGGAAGTCAGCGCCCAATCAAGGACACTCCACGCACGTCAACACAGAACACTACTTATCGTTCGAGTTTGGCAATAAACAAGAATGAAGTCACGAAGTGGCATGTGACCCCTGTTCGCTTATATATTATACCTGAGTCCAAGACGCTGTGCAGGCGCTATATCTTGGGGAAAGGAGTGAAATGTGCTATCACGTGTGTTTCCCTACCCCCTCATGGCTTTCCTCACGATGTTGTGCGCAGACGTTGATGAGAGGGCCATTTATGACTTGCTGTTGATGACTTCATTGTTCATGTGATATCTCCCTACAATTTTGCCCCGCTGAGCAAATTCAAACATAAGCTAGTACCCAGAATGGAACTTTACCCATCACCTCCAGACCAAATTTTAAGAAAAGAAAATCCTACCAACCCCAATCTCACTTCCGGATTTGAACTAAAATCGAGCCTCATAGCTAATCCAGAATCACCATCATACCTTAAACAGACCTTCCCCCATCCCAAGGAAAAAAAAATACTTCCTATACCCGAGACCCAGCGCTAACACTCACGATCACCAAATTTCATCTCATATTGTAATGTATATTAATACTGTTGTAATTCTCTTACAGCTTCATTTCACTTGTTTAACTTCATCAGGTATATAATTTCACTCACGAGGTTAAGAGTTACGACAGTGACTCGGTACTCAAACAATAAATCAGCCCTTTATCAGATGAACTAGATTGGCGCTTCTGTCAATTTGGAGATTCTGAGTTGAGCAACAGCCTCACGGAAATTTACCCTTTTTATGCTGATAGGAATTAGGGACTTACCAACATGTAAGTGATTGTTATTTTGGAGAAAAGTTTTTTATATACTTTTTTATTTGAAAACTAGGCATCATCTAAATCCATTCAAAATTATGTAGGGCTTAAATATGATTATATTTAGACATATTTAAAAAAAACTATTTTTAGCTAATTTAACTTCTATTGGAATTAGGACTTTTTCATATTGACATCTTAAGGTCTTAAACCCTTTTGGCCCGAGTTCGGATGGTTTGCTATGTTTGTTACGTATGTTTGCTACAACAATAATATTATATTAATTATAAATTAATAACATAATTTTATTTAAAATTCACACAAAGCCGCCATTCTACCTCTCTCCCTCCACGCTAATGCGGGTATGTTTCCTCACTGCGTCGGTTGGCACTCTATGTCATAGGTCCCACCAGGAGGTAGCTGCATGGTAGACGGTTGATGCTTTTCCCTGAGGGTCGACCTACTGTGGCCACATTAGCTATTTGTCAAGTTAGCCCACTTTGGTATCGTAGTTGGCGAACGCACTCGATTCCTGTTGAGCTAGACCCCCGATGACGGGGAGGTCAAGGTTCAAATTTTAGTTGGGCGGACTGGGGTTAATTTTCCACTCTCCCTCCATGCAGATGCGGGTTCACTTCCTATAAATTCAAACTTCCCAATTCCTAATCCATTAGCTTAATTATTATTTAAGCGTTTAGCCCGAACGGGTAGTAAGACGCGGTGATAAAATGTGTCGAGCTAGCGTGATCTATAAATAATGTGTGCCAGATCACCAGGTAATTACGTTTGAGTTTCCATTTTAGAAACAGATTTTGATAATAGTTATGGGATGGTCGAGGTTTGATCCCACAGCAAGTTATTTTTGGGTAAATTTTCATAAATCATTTTCCACTTCCAACTCTGTAAAATTGAGATTCATTCCTTTAGTAAATATACTTTATTCAGCATTACTAATTTCTTTTGGTAAATATTAGATATGTAGAACGGTGGGAGGATTTTTGAGTATCGAAAACGGACATTGAAAGTTTTAATAAATATTCAGGATAAGCTAAACAAATCCACGCCATGGTATTCAATTTAAAGGATATATGATAGATTTCGTCATCAACGTCAAACATATTTAGGGAAGTTTTCTAATAGACTTTCCATTCTCCCTCCATGCCAATGTGGGTCCACTTCCTTTAATTTCGGCTTGAAGTTTAAGTGGCTAATTTATTTTGTGTAAATGTTATTTATTATGTGACTAAAATATAGTTTCGAGCATTAAATGATTTTTAAAATAAATTTCTTTGTTGTTTAAATGCTATTTGGTTTTTTGGTTGGCATTTCTAATAATTATTCAGGGTCCTCATAATTTTATATTATATTACTAATGAATGTATGTAAAACTATATATTATTTAATCAAAATATACTTGTAAACATTAAATTTTTTGTTGTTTAGGTGGCTAATTTGTTTTGTGAAATGTTATTTATTATGTTAACAAAATATAGTTTCGAACATTAAATAATTTCTAAAATACTTTGTTGTTTTTTAAACTCTATTTTGTTTTTGTTTGGTATTTCTAATATTGATTCAAGGTACTCATAATTGTATTGAATATTACTTTAGAATTAATGTAAGAGCTATACATTATTTCGGCCAAATATAGATGACAACATTAAATTATATTTAAAATAAAACTTCTTTATGCTGTTATAAGTGGCTCAAGGAATAAAACGGTTGTTTCTAAAATAATTAAATCTTTTTTCACTTTATCCTTGGGTAGAAATATACCGTCCCATCAGTTACAATTTATAAATGAATGTTTTAGATTGTGTTTGTATGACACCTTACCTTAAACCCATATTAGTTATAATTATAAACCAATATCTAAGCAGTGAAACTGATTGTAATGATAATATTAATAGTATATTTGTTCCTCCTTTCTAAGCATATCTTACAACTAAAATAAATATTTTTTGCTAAAGTTGTTTTAACTACACATGTGTAATCAATAAATCTTAACATTTACCATTCTGCTATAATTAATATATCAATCTGTCAATGTTGCCACGTGTATATTGCCATCTATTTCCTGTATTTGATACTCCAAGGATTTCCAACCAACATATTCTAGGGATTTAAAAAATAATAATAACAACATTTTCTCACTAGTTATTTTATTAACAAACAGCAAGTGAATCATTAATTTTATTTAAAACATTCACAGCATACAACAGAAACAACATAAAGTTTTTAAATGGCATTCACCAATATTATTAGGTCTTTTGAGCTGTATAAGTAACCAAGCGGAGCTCGTCTGGTATGGTTGATTGATAAGGTTGGGGTTCGAACACTGTACTATTAAACTGAGGGTATGTTCATTACACTATTTCTAACTCTCCCTCCACACAAATGTAGGTACACTTACCCCTCATAAATATTTTCATTAATCCTACCCCATTAACGTATTTAAATTATTTTATGAGTAGTAATAATTACATTTATTAAATATGTATATGTACTGTAAGTGCTATCACAATATATTGAAAAGGTCATAATTACTTATTTTATTTACTAGATGGCACAAAATGAAAGTGATTAAGAAATGAATACAGGTGAATATAAGTTTGGCTTATCATAATAATTTGTTGTGCAAGATAAAGTAAGTCGCGTGTTGCGGAGTAATAGGTTACTTTTTCCTTGAGTAGTAATCTACCGTCACAATTTATAAATAATAATGAACGTCTGTCTGACTGTGTGTGTGTGTGAACTTACCACCTTACCTTAAACCAAATTTAGTTAATTTATAAACGCTATCCAAACAGTGAGACTGTTTGCAATAATATGCTTATAGGGATTTCCCGAAGCAAATGCGGGTACACATTATACATGATCTAATTATGTCAAACGGAAAATCTGGTCGATCAGCTTTAACTGATTTTTGATTTCGCCTTATTTTTCCCTCTCGCAAATTCGGGGTGCGCTCAGCCATTGGAAGGAATCATTTGATTGGGTGCCCGTTCTAACAGACATTAGTGGTGCTAGCCCTGCGAAAGATATTGAGGTTCGAATCCCTGTGGCCACGCCATCTAATGGTCAGGCTAATCTAATTCTGGTTGGAGACTTGAAAATTTGGGTTGCACTCAACCACCGAAAGGAAGCTTTGATTTGATGACAGTTCTAACAGCCCTTCCAAAGATATCGAGGTTTGAATCCCTGTGGGCACGCCAACTAAATTTCATGCTCATTTAACTCTGGCCGGGGGGGTGTTGGAATAGAATCCCTGCCGGGTAAACTGTTGGTAGTTGTCCCTTCAAGTAAAATGCTGGAATATTTTATTAATTATCCCTACCACACTATCATAAATACTATATAGATGTTTAACCCGAAAGGGTGTGTGTAACTCATCTAGTTATTGCTGGGGAAGGTCGGGGTTTGAAATCGCCACTGAGACGTACTGTCACTAGTTCTCACCAAATGGTTTCCCTCTCCTTCACTCCCCGTAAACGCTGGAACATTTCTACCTTACTCCTCCCTACCACGTAAAATGCTGGAACATTTTATTTAAAATCCTTACCACATTATCTTAGTTAATATATAGACGCTTAGCCATAAAGGGTGCGTGTAACTCATCTAGCTATGACAGGTTAGGTCGTGGGTTCTAATCTCGATCGAGTGAACTGAAATGAGTTTCTGGTCTCCCTCATTCCACGTAAACGCTGGGACATTTCTACCTCACTCCACCTTATCTTCGCCAACAGTGGTTGGTATGGCGGATACCTACATCCACGCATGTCAGTGGACGATACCATAAAAACAATTTTAGTAGACTTTTTAGGGGTATAATGGCCCCTAACTGAAGCTTCTATTTGGAGAGAGGCCCCTGATTAAGCATAATCCAAGCTGTGTTAATATTCTCTAGTTGTGACATCACCCTAATGAGCAATGACGTCACAGGGAAAAACCATTGCCAAGGGAGGGTTGCGACAACATTCAAGGTCGTGATCTAATCCTGCCTTGGCTTGGATTGAAGAGCCGACAAACTGGCGCCAGTTATGAGTCATCAGGGAAAACCCATTGCCACATAAATGGGGGAGAGGGTTTCCAGGGTCAATTACCTCATGCACTAACACACGGCTTAGAGGTCACAATTTGTTTCTGTCTCAACATATCTTGTCAAGCTGTCAATCTTATGCCAGGTATAAGTCATCAGGGAAAACACAGTGACACATAGAAGGGGGAAAGGGGGAGGTTTGCCAGGGTTAATGACCTCATGTACTATCTCACAATTTCAAGGTCACGATTTATTCTTGTCTCCACATGTCTTGCCGAGCCGCCAAACGGGTGCCAGTTATGAGTCATAAGGGTTGCGACAGTACAATGACGTAATCGGGAAAAACCATCGCCACATTAAAGGAGAAAGGGGGGAGGGTTGCCTGGGTCAATGACCTCATGTACTAGCTCACGGTTTCAAGGTCATGATTTATTCCTGTTTCGACATGTTTTGTAAAGTTGCCAAACTGGAGTCAGGTATAAGGCAGCAGGTAAAACCCACTACAACATAGAAGGGGAGTGTTGCGACATCACACGCAATGATGACGTCACACATATCAGAGATACTTGTTGTGTCGAATCGCCAAACTTGCACCAGGTATGAGTCATAACGGAAAACCCAGTGCAACATAGAATACCAACGGAAAAAACTCCATAAATAAACCTTTGTGACATTTAAGGAGCAACAGAGGACAACAGGTCGATAACCTCATGTCGTCATGGAAATAACCAGAAGGGAAATGGGGGTAAAATTTTCTCACGGATGTAGAAAGGTGGTCAAACTTGGAGGGGGTAGGAGAAAGCACTGTACTCAGCCAGTGCTATAAATAACAGCCAATCCCAGCGCTGTACTGAGCCGGTACTATAAATAGAAGCCAATCACCGTACTGTACCCATATGCCCTGCCACCTACTACTATAGTCTGCTCACGGTAGAAAGGGGTTTCTATGGTGGTCCTCTTGTCGCACCATAGGTCAGCTTATTACTTACTAGGATTATATTTGATAGAATTTCATTCCAATACTAGAAGTAAACATTATATTCCGTGTGAATGTAAAGATTTAAACCTAATTGGACACTTAGTTTATGAGTATTTCTTCGAAGAATTCTTCCTATACACCTCTTCCTACCGTGAACAGCCTTTGATTAACATTGTAGTAGCTTTGTTATTCACAATAAAGAAGCTACCATCTTTTATTTAAAAAAAGTTTTTATATTTTAGAAAATAATAATAATAATTTATGTATTTTACTCACTGTCAAACACTTTTATTATAAAAAGTAGAGTAACTAAAAAAATTGTAGTAGCTTTAGGAAAAAACAAAAAAAAATCATGTTAATGTGCAAATTATATAAATTGATTTTCTGTTAATCCTTAAGGGGGATGATACACTTTTATCAGTATTTAAGTTTGTTATTACAACTTTTGTTATAGATTAAATTTTTAAAATACACTTCAGAGATCCTGCATAATCGGTTCTTAAGATCCCGAAGTAACAAATGTTTTATTCTGCGAAACATGTTCATAACAAAAGACGAGTTCAAATTATATAATATGTTATTTTTCTATTTGCTATGAATATGTTATATGTTTATATAATAAAATATATTTTACTTCTGAATGTTAGGTGACATTATTATGTAGGCTTCTATAAACTTATATTTTAAAAAAACGTGCAAATAAAAACTTTAAAATATAGATGAAATGTATTTTTCCCTCATGACGTTGAAAATGTAATCTTTTTGGCACAAAATTGAAACTGTTGTGCTCAGTCCCCTCTATAATTTACATAAGTCGGCGCCTATGAATACATATGTATGTAAATGTAAGCTAGGATTAAATATGCATACTGAAAGCTGCCTGTATAACTTTTATTTGTCAAGGAAACACCTTTTTATTTATTAATATGAATACGAAACAGCAAACAGATCTATGAAAATAGGTCACGGTATTATAGTCTGCCATTCCACTTTGGATTTGACATTGGACTTTATATTCTACTTCTCCTTGCTTTTGAAGTGCAAATAACATGTCAACGAATTAAAATAACCATTTAAATTCTATATATTAATTCTGTTGTCAATATCCCCTTTTCTCAACTAATACAAATCCTACAGCTATGAATAAGGTATTAGTGGATAGGATTTTTTTTACCAACTTCTAGCATAGCATACTCAGTTTACGTTAAAACACATAGTATGTCTAAAATTTAGGTTAAAAGAAAAATCTATGATGTTCAAGCATTTATAAACTTGTTAGTTTGGGTAATATTAACATCAGCCTGTCAAAGACAGGCTTAAAAACTGGTAAAGCTTTTTTAAATATAATTTTTAGTATTTTTCAATTTTCAAGTTTGAAAATTTTACTCACCTCTAGAGTGGTTCCACTATAATTTCACTAAAATTCAGATTTTAGCTCATTAAGAAGTAACTTAGTACAAATTATTTTGACACATCCATACATACATACATACATACATACATGCATATATACATGCATACATACATACATTCATGCATACATAATTACTTATATTATTAAATTTTTATTAATATAGATGGTTACATTTAGTTTTGTATATTTACTATTTCTGGAAAAACTGGGCCAAGCCCCTATACCCCATCCCTCCCTATAACATAATAGTTATATTAAAATACATATTACGTAATATTTCTAGTGTAAGCCCTCTCCTCTCTAGCATTTACATGAAGGAAGAGTTAGAAACTACTTATAAAGATTACTCTTAGTACACCTGTTTGGAAATCTAATTTAAACCTCCCCGTCTCCGGCAAACCTGACCAAATGAGTTGAATATTTTGACTGCGTAGGCCTACCCACTGGTGTGGGTTGTACTGCAATCAACATTAGGCCCTTTATTATTAACATTAGAACAACATTCCAATTTAATAACATTTTAGGTTAGGTTTCACTAAGGACAAATTTAATAGACTATACAATAACGGAGCTTATTAATTTCCATGTATAGTACCTGTAAATATTTCCCTAGTGTGTGTAATTGTATGTACGTCAATCCAGAATCCCATCATTACCTGAGTGGAAGAGTGAAATAGACTTTACAAGACCAAATAGGATTAAACCCTTATCTCACCTCATGTGATCACTTTTTTTTTTTAACAAATTTCAATTGAAAATAGTTCACAAAGTAAGTAAACTAAATCAATTAGAAATAATAAAATTACAAAGCCATTAAAAATAAATCCAAACGACGTACTCACTGAAGACGACACTTACCTATACTCTAATGGAATGAGCAATTTTTGCAAATGAAACTAGCCCCTTGCATTCTGATCTAGATAGGTGTCGTATTGTATTTAGTTTTGCACCGTACTTGGCCCCCCAGTCAAATTTTATAAAAGCCTTCTTCTTTCTAGTCTCTTCATGAGCAATTTATTTATTTTTAGCACCGCGTTCGGGTAGTACGTTTATGTACTAGTCACACAAATGGTTTTGAGGGTTTAGGAAGGTTTTATTTATAGGAAGTGTACCCACATTTATGTGGAGGGAGAGTAGAATACCATAATGGAACAACCACCCTCAACACACCCGACTGAGATTTGAACCTCACTCTCTTCGTCATTGGCAGTTTAGTCTACTACGAGATTAGCGCTTTTTAACACGTCACCACTGAAGTGGGTCCCGTGGACAATTATTTGATATCCTAAATCTGATAAAAACATCAACTTATCTACCATGGTTCTGGCAAATAAAACATTTAGAACTAAAACAATCAAAGTGTGTAATAATAATAATAATATTTAGCACCACGTCTTACTACCCGTTCGGGTTATACGCTTTTAAGTACTAATTACTCTAATGGATTAGGAATTGGGAAGGTTGAATTAGAGGAAGTGAACCCGCATTTGCGTGGAGGGAGAGTGGAAAACCATTCAGGAAAAACCACTCCCAGTTCACCCGACCGAGATTCGAACCTCAATCTCCCCGTCCTCAGCGGTTGATCTCAACACGACAAGCAGTTAGCCAACTACGCCATCGAGGCGGGTCAAAGTGTGTAGTCGTTAGTTTTTGACATATTATATACCAGTATATTCGAACTATTTAGGGATATTTAAAAATAAAATCTATTGCAAATATACAAACTTAGTTCAAAGCACGGACAGTTTGAACGTACTGCATATGATAACATTTGTATATTCCCTTTAATTAACAACATATTGAGGTTAGATTTGTTTAACAAATTAAGTGAAAATGTCATAGTTCGAATAATATCTTCTTTTTGTGTTTTACAGTGTACATTTTCCCTTACAGCCACGCTCTTCTACGATTGTGGTGTTAAAAAGACACGAAAAAGGGAATATTGCGTGCAAGACACGGTGCGTGTTGGTCACATATTCCGCACTGCAGTACCATAGTCTGGCAGTAATACTTCACTCTAATAGGCTTCACCCCCAACACTTCGTATTGTAAGTAAATCAGTTGAAGGTATACCTTAGTCCATAGCACACCATAGAAGATAATCAAATAATATTAATATACCAATGATTACAATAAAATATGTGGAAATTTCAGTTTCTAAATTAAATACTAAACTATGCCTTAAAAACTTAACTTACAAATGTATATGTTGTTTGTATGTTAGATTATTAAAACTCTTCCTCTCTACATATTTGTTTAGCATCATTGCTAGAAAAAAGTGGGAATAAAACATGACGGTTCATAAATTATACATAACTTTTAAAAAGGCCTATGATTCAGTTAAAAGAACGAATTATATGAAATTTTAGTTAAGTTTGGGATACCCATAAAACCTGTCAAGATAATTGAGGTATGTTTGATATACGCGTGACAGGGTACGGGTTGGATGTCACCTTTCAGATACTTTAGAAATACATAATGGGTCGAAACAAGGAGATGCACGTTTCCCATTACTTTTTAATCTAGCCTTAGAGCATGCTATTAGGGTAATACAATTGAGTAGGGAATGGTGATATTAAACGGTAAAATGCAGCTATTAGGATATGCAGATGATTTAGCTTTGTTGGGCAATAGTAAGGAAGTTGTTGAAAGAAATGCAGACATTTTATTTGATGGTAATATGAAAATAAGTTTAGAAATGAAAGTTGAAAAGACACACTAAATATATGATCACACAGAGATCACAGATTGAGGACGATAATCTGGAATTTTAGAGATTACTTTGAACAACATATCATTTGACAGAGTTAATGAGTTTAAATATTTGGGAACAATTTTAACTTACAATAACAATATTAAAGTGGAAGTTAAGAAAAGAATACAGTCGGAAATGCATGCTATTACGCGGTCAGTAAGTTTTTGATATCTCGCCTACTGTCAAGGAATGTAAAACTCAGACTATACAAAACAATAACTTTACCGGTTGTTCTACCTTGGTGTGAAATGTGATCTCTTACCTAACATGTCGAAAAAAAAAATAGGGTGTTTGGAATCAAGGTACTTGGAAGATATTTGGTTCCAAGAGGAATGAGGCTACTGGGGATTGGAGGAGGTTACATAATGTATTTACCACAGGACATTGTTAGGATTATCAAGTCTCGTAGATTACGGTGGGCTGGACATCCAGCATGAATGGGAGAAACTAGAACCGTGTACAAAGTATTGACTGACAAACCAAATGGGAAGAGACCATTGGGAAGACCTAGACGCAGATGGGAAGATAACATTAGAATGGGCCTGAAAGATGTAGGGTGTAATAAGGTGTACCGGATAGAACTAGCTCAAGATAAGGATAGTTGGTATACTTTTTTAAGTGCAGCAATGTTCTTTAGAGTTCCTAATATCATAGAGTAAGTTAGAAATTTAATAAACAAAATTAAGCTACACAAATTTATTAGCCTAGGTATTATTTTATAAATATTATTATATAATTTCCAATCCAATTACCTTAATCTTAACAAGAGAATCTACACGTTTAGCGATCATATCCTTAATGACGGAAGAAACCTCTTATTTCTTCAATCTCGCAGTTAAAGAATCTAGTTCTCTGTAAGATTTTCTGATCCGACCCTCCTGCTTTCACGTTTCTCTCGATAACTCTTCAATATTATTAATAAGGGACTCTACATGTTCAACGATCATTCCCTCGGTAACAGAAGAATCCTTGAGTTTCATCAACCTTGGACTTAAGGAATTTAGATATTTGTAAACTTTACCGATCTGATTTACTTGAGCTTAAGAATACTATTAACAATTCCATCAACAGTAGCTTATCATCTTCGGTGTCGTAGTTGGCTAACGTGCTAGTTTCGTGTTGAGCTTGACTGCCCGGGACGGGGAGATCCAGGCTCAAATCTCTCTTGGGTGAACTGGGTGGTTTTTCCTAAATAGTTTTCCACTCTCCCTCCACGCAAATGTGGTTTCCCATCCTCTATATTAAACCTTCCCTATTCCTAATACATTAGCGTAATTAGTAGTTAAGCTTATTACCCGAATGGGTAGTAAGAGGCAGTACTAAAAACAAAACAAAAAAAAACAGAAGCTTCTGTATTATTACTATTATTATTATTATTATTATTATTATTATTATTATTATTATTATTATTATTATTATTATTAGCACCACGTCTTACTACCCTTTCGGGTTGTACGCGCTTACGCTAATGTGTAATGGTAGGGTGATTGTGAGATGAAATGAAGGACCTACAGTTTAACGTGGAATCCGAACCACGGTGGTGGCCTGTCATTCCTCACATTCACAAGATGTCTTGTCGGAGGTGAAGGAAGGGTTTGGTAATCAGATAAATCTGTGCCGGGACCGACGATTGAACCCCGAACTCTAGCAAAGAAGTCCGATACCTTACCCCTAGACCACCAGGTCACCTTAGAAGAAGCTTCTGTAGAGAGTTACCTGCCTCGGTGGCGTAGTTGGCTAACGCGCTTGTCGTGTTGAGCTCGACTGCCGAGGACGGGGAGATTGAGGTTCGAATCTCGGTCGGGTGAACTGGGGGTGGTTCTTCCTAAATGGTTTTNGGTGGCGTAGTTGGCTAACGCGCTTGTCGTGTTGAGCTCGACTGCCGAGGACGGGGAGATTGAGGTTCGAATCTCGGTCGGGTGAACTGGGGGTGGTTCTTCCTAAATGGTTTTCCACTCTCCCTCCACGTAAATGCGGGTTCACTTCCTCTAATTCAACCTTCCCAATTCCTAATCCATTAACGTAATTAGTACTTAAAGTGTATAACCCGAACGTTTAGTAAGACGTGGCGTTAATTATTATTATTATTATTATTATTATTATTATTATTATTATTATTATTATTATTATGTAGAGAGTTCATTCAGCAAACTAAAACTGATTAAGAATTATTTAAGGTACATTGTCTCAGGAACGTCTCGGGAATTTGACTAGGCCAAGTATTGAACCAAACATTGCCAGAACAATTAATTTTCATGCTGTGATTCAAAATTTTAAAAAAAACGTCCAGGAAAGCTCTTTTGTAAAGTAAATACTAAGTATAGCTACCTCTTTTTACTTTCTCGCTATCTTACATGTAGAGAAAGTATTGTAATCGTCAAAAAAATTGAAATCGAGATTTTGATGAATCTTGACGTTTCATGACCACCTCATCTCCAATCCAAAAAAGTGGATTTTGAATTTCCGATTGTCTGTCTGTACCTTCAGAGCCTAAACTATTTTACCGATCACACTAAAACTTGGTATCTAGGGTTTTCATAAGGATTCCCCGAGGGATTTTTGGAATTGGTATCTAACCCTAAAATTAAGGATAGTTTACTGAGGGGCAAAAAAGAAAAAGTAGATTTTCTATAAATCGGCTATAACTATTTTGATTAAATTTCATTTCTAAACATTTATAAATATTCTAAACAAAATGGATACTCTCATCATTTCGGCAAAATGAATTTAAGGGCTCCAGTCTGATGCGTAAATATTTTTTTATATCTCCTAAACTATTTGTGATATGAAATAACTTATCATTACAAATATGTAGGTATATTTATTATACAAATATTTTATTTGAAGCATATTTTTATAAAACCAATAACTTTTAAGCTATACGCAAATATATATATATATATATATTAATTTTTCTAACACTAAAGGTAAAGTATTGCATCCTTTAAAAAAATCTAACCTGATTTGTTGACGGATGTCGACTTCTCATGACCCCCCGAACCCTAAAGAGTGGTTTTTGCAATGCCGTCTGTCTGTGTGTCTGTTTAAACTTAGAATTAGAAGTAGTTTAATAAAGGATGAAAACAGAAAAAAATCGATTTTCTCAAAATCGGCTATAACGATTTGTATTTAAATTCGTATTTAGGCGTTGATTAAGATTATAAATAAACTGGATATTCTCGTTTTCCCATAAAAATGAATTTTAGGGTACTTTATAGAAACAGAAACTTCCGTATCACCGCAAATATTTGAGATACTAAATAACTTTTCATTGCAAAACTGTAGTACTATTAAAAATAAAAATAAACTTTTATATGAAATATATTTTTATAAAACCAATAGTTTCTGAGATATTGGCAAATATATTAATACAAGTTTTCGAGCTTTTAGTTGTAAAGAGATACTACATAAGTTTTAACGCAATAATTCTCCAATGCTATAAAGTAATTAAATATAAGTAAGTCTCTCAAAAAGTTTATGTTGTTTTTCCTTAAACCTCTTAGGAGAAATGTTTGTGCAAAAGTGATCTATCTCCACTTTAGACTCAATAATCAATATTTACATTTTTTATTGGTCAAAATTTATAAATGAGGAATTTAATAGCAATGCGATGGCATGAATATTTGCAACACCTAAT
>CABFVX010005212.1:0-53728 GCA_902151425.1 Timema shepardi | reverse complement strand
ACCATCTGTTTTCATTAGTCATCCAAAGTGATAGATGTCAGCTGTTGGCGTAGTGATATATTAGGGATTACTTCTAGTAACATTTCAAGCTGTTATTCAGGTAAACTTAGCTCGTGAATGACTTATCAATGCATGTGATAGTTAAATAAAATACATGGTTTAATAAAAGGTTTGAACAGCATAGCTAAGTTTGAAACTCGTGACTTGAATCTTTAAATAATTTGATCTAGATTAATAAAATGATTTTGGGAGGAAGCCCGTTTTGGAAGGCCTTATTTCGTACCAGGATCCTACCATAAGGTAGTATTTTGGTAGGATAAAATACCTACCGAAGAAACTTTCTACTACTGTTCTAGAAGGCTGTTTATATTGCCAAAACACTACTTGTAACGAACCACGGGTCGGGCTCCATTTGTTACGAGCCATTCGCCGTCCTCCTTTCTTATCCTACGTAAGGGTGTCGTCTGGAAAGCTCTCATCAATCGTCTTTTAGCCATGTCATATTGAACTGCATTGATAGTGGTTACTTTAAGAAAAATTATTGTTCACTCGTTGAAATTTATTTAAATAAGTACGTATTGTTTGTTACACCATTTAACACTTGAACATGCTGATAATATACATTTTATAAAGATAGTTCAAAACACGTCTGTTCCATATGACGATACCAGTACAAAACACATCTATTTCACTTGACGATACAGCAGGGAAGACCATCTCAAAACTATGTCATCTTTCAGGGCTTGGGTCTGTATTCCCTGTAGTTTTGTATTCTCAAACCGAGGTAACGGCTTTTATTTATTTATATCTAACAATGGGGTTATTTTATCTGGGCGCGTAAACTAAAAAATAAGCATGGCTTAACTATGCACCTGCTCTTAAATACTACAGTAGCCCCATGGCTTCTTTCGTGCTGACTGACAGCTCACAGATAACAGCTGACAGTCAAAACTTAGGTATAAGTCATTCACGAGCTAATATTACCTGGATGACAGCTCGAAATGTAACTAGAAGTAATCCCTAATATATCACTACGCCAACAGCTGACATCTTATCAATTTGGATGACTGTAATGAAAACAGATGGTAATATATTAATGTGATAGTTAACCAAAGTAATTTAGGCCAACATTAACTTTGACTAGGAAGACAATGTTTTGTGTAATGTGTGTTCCCAAATTATTCAAAGGATATTTAGTTACAATCTAAGTTTTAAAATAGAAGTAAAAGTTCTGATAAATATGTTGTTTTGTTTGCGATTATATAGCTGGCATGTCATGTGAACAAAAATCAGTGATTAATGTAATACTAAATCGTCGGCTAAAGCTAATACAAGATATAATAGTTAAGACGATTTTAACTAAACTTTCAGTCTCTCCTTATTTATAATGTTAGTTAAATCACTGTTATATATTTATTTTTACAACAAAAAGCTTATATACATACTATATATTAATTTTAGGATATTTCCGATAAGAACAAACACAAAGAAAAACCAGGTAACTTAAAAGTAGGAACGGTTTAAGTATTTACATTGATAAAAACAATAGTATGGCCTTCACTGAATTAAAAATTTATCTTCATTAGTTAATACATATATATATTTTAAAAAAAACACCGGTACATAGGAATCAAACCAGGGGCCTTTGCCTAAGTGCACCATTAACTTTTGGGCACATAAGCGTATAACCTGAACAGGTAGTAAGACACGATGCTAAGTTTAAGTTTAAACTATGGACACCAAACCTCCTGAACACCTCAGTGATAAAGTTTTGACCAAAGGTTCTGGGTTTGATTCCTCCTGTGTCCAGATGTTGTTTTTCAACACATATTTGAATTCTATTTGCGAGCTGCTCATAATCCGAAGAAAATTTTATCTTTGATTTAATTTTAATTACAAATTATCCTGAATGATATGATTTTTAAAGAAAATAATTGAGTCATATTTCACAGTTGATTATATTCTTCCTACAGTAGCCCCATGGCTTCTTTGGTGCTGACTGACAGCTCACAGCTGACTTCTGACAGCCAAATTTAGGTATATGCCTAAAAATTTTACCGTCAAAAGTGACAGATGCTAAACACATGTTTTTGCAGATCATCTGGTTTTGCGTAGGGATACGTAATTTGGTCTGGTAACTTTTTAAAGCTGTGAGCTGTCAGTCAGCACCATAAAAGCCACGGGGCTACTGTATGTGAGTTTACCTCTATCTTGTTAAAGAGTTCTACAAACATATTTAAAAGGCAAAATTTACGAAAAAGGTTTGTGATAACACATACAATATCAAAAATAAAATTATCAATGTGTAATTATTTATGTTTTGTATTTTCAAATATATATATATATATATATAGTTACAAAATATGAGCAACAAAGTCAGTCTTCTTCTTGAAGGCATCCTTCTACCAATTCTCTCAAATCAGGATTCTCCATAGCAGCGGCTATCCTTTCTTTGTCGTTGATTTGCTTGTTTACTGTAAATGGTTAATTCATTATAGCCTGCCCATTTGGGAGTGGGGGGTGTGGTTAATCAAAGAGTCATAGAAAATCTTTGATTCAAAGTAAACATTAGCTTTTAAAATAGATACATATGTTTTCATAATTTATGAGAGCTGGCTATTTTGTACCTCTAATAAGAGCAGCCAAAATGATAAACATTAATTACGCTTGACATTTATACCCTGACTTTGTTTAGAAGAACAGTAGATACAATTCAAACATATTTATTTGCGGCCCAGATTGATAACATTCTACTTTATTATTTGTGTTATTTTGTAGGTATTAATAATATCAATTAAAGATGACAGCTGCAGGTCACATGATTTAATGTATAAATATATTAAAATTGTTTTAGTAACTTTAGTAAATAACTTCTACGGTTCTACCTACCAAAATCATAATATAATCATAAGAATAGGCCCTTGACTCCATTTGTCTTTGTCACCCTATTAAGCTAAATTTTTTCATAATATATGAATATGTACTGATTTTTTTTTCGGTCCCGGCAAAGATTTATCTGATTACCAAACCCTTCCTTCACCTCTGACAAGACATCTTGTGAATGTGGGGAATGCCAGGTCCACGTTAAACTGTAGGTCCTCCATTTCATCTCACAATCAGCCTACCATTACACATTAGCGTAAGTGCGTATAACCCGAACGGGTTAGTAAGACGCGGTGCTAATAATAAGAACATTGGTTGTTAATGTACAATTCCTCAACCTAAGTTTTGTTCTATCTGAACTCTTCAGGAAGAAGTGTGTAACATAAAACACAATGTCCTCTAAGTGGTAAAAAAAAAGAGAAAAAGAAAGGAAGTAATAAGGTGTGATAGCAATAAAAAAATAAAAAGACATAGAAATGATTAGCATAAATTACAAATACAAGAATCTAGGTCCCGTAATATGAAAAGAGACTAGTCTTAAAGAAATCATCAATAGGCTATTTAAAAGTGATGACGATAAGTCATTGTAGAATTAGGATATGTAGAGCTGAAATTGAAAAGTTTAGCGCTAACTTACTTTCTTCCTCAGTGGAGTGTGTCCCCTTCTTGATAAATATGTCAAGTTTATGTTTGTCCACCAAGTTCCGTTGTAGTTTCACCCGTATGCACAGTCCAATGAGCGTTGCAAGATTGCAGTGAGGAACTGTAGGGTTGAACTCGATACGAATCACTGTTACATTGCTCTCTGTTGATGGTCTTATCTGTCACATAAGAGATGTTTAATGCTGGTTTAATTTATTATTATAGTGGCTAACGTGCACTAGGCTGATTTAGTTCCAGAATAGGATGCATTTTAAGGAAACACATTATAATATACCTGGATTATTAGGGACAAAATCCCATTGTGCGTAGGTGCCTCACCCTTTTTTGGCCCTATATTTACACAGGCAATTAACATATCCAAACTGGTGACCTGGTGGTCTAGGGGTAAGGTGTCAGACTTCTATGCTGGCGGCCGGGGTTCAATCATCGGTCCCGGCACAGATTTATCTGATTACCAAACCCTTCCTTCACCTCTGACAAGACATCTTGTGAATGTGGGGAATGCCAGGCCTCCACTGTGGTTCGGATTCCACGTTAAACTGTAGGTCCTCCATTTCATCTCACAATCACCCTACCATTACACATTAGCGTAAGTGCGTACCCGAACGGGTAGTAAGACGTGGTAATAATAATAATAATAATAATAATAATAATAATAATAGTAATAATAATAATAATAATAGCAATTCTTTAACACCCAGGTTACACAGAGTTATTGCTTGTAAAAAATAGAATTGCTCATACTACTAAAACATTTGTTCTTTTGCACAACATACTTATTTGAGCAAAGCTTTTATTTCTTCACTTTTTCTAATAATAGCTATTAAAGAAAAACAAAGAGCAACATTCTAGTAGTCAAGGCAACGAGAGTGAATGTGGCAAATCAAATTTAACTAAAATTTTTAAAACACAAAAACAATAACCTACCAAACTCCCCAATGAGGACTAAGAACAGAAGGTTGTAAGTTTTATGACTGTAATATTTCAGTGATTGAATTTTTTTTTTCTCCATAATTGCAACAAAGTGACTGCTTAATTTGAATTCACAATTGGTTTTTCTTAATCTTCAACTTAAACTTAATCAAATATTACAATAAAATGTATGTCTCTTTAGTTGTATAGAAGATAAATATAGTTTACATTCATAATGTTGTTTGCCAAAGTACAATTTCCCAAATGGTAGTGGGGGGCAAGGGTAGGGGTCTTTGGCATTTAAAAATTTGAGAACCATTTGACTAACCCGTTAGTTAAACAATAATAAAATGGAATAAAATCAAATGTGGGTCAAGGTGTATTGTTTTACTTTCTCATATCAAGAGAAAGTATTGTAAGCATGCAACATTTTTTAACTTGATATTATGATAAATCTTTACATTTTATTTCTGTACGCATCCAAAATAAGCGGATTTTACAATTCTGTCTGTCTGTCACTGGTCAGAGATCTCAAATGGTTTAATGGATTTTGTTCAACCTTGATATCTAGTTGCTATAGGTCAAATACCCTGCGATTTTTTTTTTATTTTGACCCTAGCCCAAAAACTAAGGGTAGTTTACTAACAAGTGTTTTTTTTAAATAACTTTTTAAAAAATGGATACATTGATTTTGTTTGACTAGATATCTAAGGAGTATTTGACCTTCCAAATAACACTCATATTTGGGTTTTGGGTACTAATTTGTTAAAGGGTAGTTTACATATTACTGATTTTCAAAAATTCAAAATATTTTGAAAATGGCTAAGACAATTTTTATTAAAATGTATATCTGGGGAGTGTGTGACAAGACAAATAAAACTGTATACTTGTTTTTTGGGGGGGAAATTCATTTAAGGGCCGATCTTTGGCTACCAGATAAATTTTGCTATTGGGAGGTTAAAGTTAGCTACCAGATAAAGGTTATCAGCCCCTTTAATATTTTATACATATTATGAACTGAATTTACATGCCGGATAGTTATCTGTAGGATAAATATATTTGTATGCATAAAACACAAGGTTGGAACGGTTTTTACTGGGGCGCGCATGCGTACAACCTGGCTAGTAGCTACAACACTCGACATTTATTAAATAATGGCAGCTAATCAAGTGCGAGTAAACAGGTGGCATCACATGGGCGCAGAAGCTAGGTTGTCTTGCAAATATTAATTTCGGTGTCTGCAAAATTGTGGTCAATAGTTCGGTATAATATTTACAAAATTTCATTTATTGTACTCAAATTTAAATAATTTGTTCTTTTATAACTATAACTCTACACATATCTTGTCAGTTTTTATAAAAAAGTGTGAGAACAGAATATGAAAGATTGCTGGGCGAAAAATTAACTTTACAAGAGCACGATTTGAATGTTAAAATAAATTCTAATGATATAGAAAGTGCTCAAAACAGAATAATAGAGACTGTAGTTGAGTACATGGAAGATGTGTGTGGATCTGCGGTGGTGGGAAACTTAAAAAGAGATGCATAGTGGAATGAACAGGTGGAAGAAGCTGTGAGAGAAAAGAAATAAGCATAAAAACAAATGATTGCTGCGAAGAGTGAAACAGAAGGTAGAGGATTGTGGAACATATACAAAGAGAAAAAGAAAGTAGTTAAGGAGAGTAAACAGCAGATGAGATTAAAAGAAGGAGAAAGAATGCAGAATGTTTTTGAAGTAAATAAGCTGTTCTGGGATGTGGGTGAAGAGAACAAAACAAGGGAAGACCGATGACATTCAGAATGTTATTATTACTATTAGCACCGCGTCTTACTACCCGTTCGGGTTATACACACTTACGCTAATGTGTAATGGTAGGGTGATTGTGAGATGAAATGAAGGAACTACAGTTTAACGTGGGATCCGAAACACGGTGGAGACCTGGCATTCCCCACATTCACAAGATGTCTTGTCAGAGGACATTCAGAATGAACATGGGGAAATGATCTGGGATGAATACAATATAAGAGAGCGGGGGAGGGAGTATTTTGAACAAATTTATGGTGAAATCGTAACAAAAAAAAAGTAGCAGAAAAAAGGGAAAATGTTATGAGTGAAAGAATAAACAAGGCTGAGGCTATGCCATCATTGTTCATTTTTACAAAGGAAAATGTAGAAATAGTGAATTTAAGAACCATAAGGCAATCAGTTTGTTGAGTATTCCAGGCAAATATTTTAGGTGAGTTTTAAATGAGAGGGTGCATGAAAAAACTCCAGAAAAAATTTGGGGTGTGCAATGTGGTTTTATTAAAGGTAAAGGCTGGATGAAGCCGATATCTGTATTGCAACAAGTGATTGAGAAATGTATGGCAGTAAGGATGAAAGTGTATTGTGCATTTGTTGATCTGGAGAAAGTTTATGATTGTGTAAATAGGAGTATGTTATAGAATTTTCTGAGAGAGTATGGTGTGGATGCATGATTAGTATATGTAATTATGGTAGTGTATGATAGAAGTAAAGCATGTGTTAGGGTGGATGGAGCTTTGAGCAAACGGTTAGACATTGAACAGGGTGTTGGACATAGTTGTGCTATGTCTCCATGGTTGTTTAATGTATTCATGGATAGGTTTGTGAGGGATACCTGTGAGGACGCGGTTGGTGCACAAATGGACAGTGTGAATGTGAGGGCGTTGCTATAAGCAGATGATGCCGTTTTAATGGCTAAGAATGAAAGACTCTAGCAGAATGCATTAAATCATTTGAATGTGGTGACATGCAGAATTAATCTTCATATATTATTATTATTAGCACCGCGTCTTACTACCCGTTCGGGTTATACGCACTTACGATAATGTGTAATGGTATGGTGATTGTGAGATGAAATGAAGGACCTACAGTTTAATGTGGAATCCGAACCACGGTGGAGGCCTGGCATTCCTCACATTCACAAATATGCATATAAATGTAGTCAAAACTAAGATGATAGTATTTGATAAGCACGGATCAGGAAATGATTGTCAGTCTAGTATAAATGGAAAACTGTTAGAAAAAGTGAATGATTTGATGTATCTGGGTAGAATGTTATGTAAAAATGCAACTATAGAAGATAAAATCGAGAAACGGGTGAATGGATTTTGGAGAGGAGGTGGATGTATGTGGACTATTGCAAAGAATGAAGGAGTATTAAAAGAGGCAAATATGGCAGTATATAAAAGTGTGATAACTCCAACATGGTTTTATGGATGTGAGGTTTCTCAGGAGAAACATATGGGCAAAATGGATGCTGTTGGAATGAGATATTTAAGAAATTATTGTGGAAAAACTTGTAGGGACAGAGTCAGTAATGATGGGTGCTTAAGGAGTAGGATTTGAAAGGTAATCCAAGGATAGGCAAGTGTGGGGAAAGTTAGGAAGGAGGGATTAAGTATGACGTCGTTTTGTGAGCAACAGACACAGTTTCTTGCTTATCTTGTAGGGATATGGAGTATAGTATAGTACAGTATGTTATGGTATGGTATGTATGTCTGTTTTATAAAATTTAATATTGTGAAAATAGTTCTAACCATTACCTTCAAAATTGGTTTCAAGGAGGCTATGTTACATGATCAATTGTAATGTATGTTTATTTTTCTAAAATAAATTAGTTCAGGATAGTTTACTAGTTCTCAAAACAGACCTTGAAGAGTGAGTTCAAAATGGGCTATCTGGAAATAATTTTTCATTATAAATAAGAATATCTTTTGATTTTACAAATTAAAAATTAACTTTAAAGTCATTAACAATTTACTTATTTTTGAAAATTTGAATTTTGTTATAAATATATTTAAACAGTTTGGTTTAAAATTTATATATAAAAAAATGTATACTGTGATTAACAAGATGATGTGTTTTTAAGGAGGAAAACATAATTAAGGGTATTTTACTTCAAATATATCTCTGAAAAGTTTCTTCCAAGCTAACATACTCCAAATGAGAAAGTTTGTGCGATTGTCCTGTACCACATTTATGTAAACTATTTGGTTAATTTAGACTTCACTGCCAGACATTTTTGCCATTTTTACTTAGGATAAAATCATTTTCCGCAAATGTCCAAAACAAAAGATAAAATGTGATAATGTCCTATATAAAAAGTAAAACACGTATGCACACAATTGACTTGGAAAAATTTCAAATTAAAATAAGCCTACTTTTAGCAATTTATCTTTTGAATATAATAGGATCTATGGTAGGTACTGACCATTACACCATCTTCATAAACAACATGAAGATCTTCAAGGGTCGCTGGTTTTTCTGGATCACGGATACTTCTGATGTAATCTGAGATTAAAGAAAATCAGATATCAATAATATCTAATGAAAACCACAGATATGAAGTTTTGGATCTTATTTTTTAAAAATTTTGTTGCATCTCAAACCCATTTGGTTTTTATGTTTATTAATTATGCTAATGGAGAAGGAATGAAAGAGGTTGAATTTACCAGAAAAGAGCTCCCATTTTCATGGAGAAAGAGTGGAAATGATTCAGGAAACAGAAGCTTTGGTACTTTGGTACACTCAGCCAGGATTTTTGAACTCTGATCCCATCATCGACAGTTCAATCTATTGTGAGAGTGGCCCGCCTCGGTGGCGTAGTTGGCTAACGCGCTAGTTGTGTTGAGCTCGACTGCTGAGGACGAGAAGATCAAGGTTCGAACCTCGGTCGGGTGAACTGGGGCTGTTATTTCCCTAAATGGTTTTCCACTCTCCCTCCACACAAATGCGGGTTCACTTCCTCTAATTCAACCTTCCCATTTCCTAATCCATTAGAGTAATTAGTACTTAAAGCGTATAACCCGAACGGGTAGTAAGACGCGGTGCTAAATAGATATTATTTATTATTATTGTGAGAGTGACACCTTGGACAGTCACAATTGATTCAGTTAGAAACAATGATTCCTTTATTGAGTTTAAATTAGCAGGTGGATCACATGCACCTTCAATCGTTTTAGCTCCTTTTGATAAAACAGTTCATTAAAGACGCCTGTCTTTTCAGGCCAGATTGGGCCATTTCTTATTTTAAAATACTAACTGAAATCCACAACCTAAGCACAAACAATGTTCAAATAAATGAATCTAGCTCATCGCAAGCTATTCAATACTTATATTCATGATTCAACCACTAAGTATCAACTCAGGTAAATTTTAAATCAAGTCTATATGAACAAACACACCTTTTTCAAACAAACTTCAACGCCAAGCATCCAAAATGTTTGGTGTTCAAATTTCAACTGCACTGCTTAATGTGTCTCTTCTTCTAACCAGTCACTTTCTCCTCCTCCATTGTCTCTTGTTTTGGTCCACGGCAGTCGGGGTTGCAGTAGAACATCAGAGAACTTGTCGGGGTTAGTGACTACTGGTAGGGGTGGGGTAACTTATGTGAATAACAGGATTTTAAGCCGTTGAGGTTGAGTCAGAAGTTATATTTGGTATCTACATGGTGTCTACTAAACTTGACCAATGAAATCCCCGACCTTTTCCCCTGATTTCCCCTAATCATTTCCTAATATTCCCGATTAAAAAAGTATGTCACTTCCTTCTAACTCCCGCTCACCCTTGCCTCCATCCTTGTTTTTCTATTAATCTTTTTAAAAATAATAATAAGTTTTAAAATTTGAATTAAAATTGTTTCTAGGAATTAAAAATATATTATTTCAACCTTCCCATTTCCTAATCCATTAGAGTAATTAGTACTTAAAGCGTATAACCCGAACGGGTAGTAAGACGCGGTGCTAAATAGATATTATTTATTATTATTGTGAGAGTGACACCTTGGACAGTCACAATTGATTCAGTTAGAAACAATGATTCCTTTATTGAGTTTAAATTAGCAGGTGGATCACATGCACCTTCAATCGTTTTAGCTCCTTTTGATAAAACAGTTCATTAAAGACGCCTGTCTTTTCAGGCCAGATTGGGCCATTTCTTATTTTAAAATACTAACTGAAATCCACAACCTAAGCACAAACAATGTTCAAATAAATGAATCTAGCTCATCGCAAGCTATTCAATACTTATATTCATGATTCAACCACTAAGTATCAACTCAGGTAAATTTTAAATCAAGTCTATATGAACAAACACACCTTTTTCAAACAAACTTCAACGCCAAGCATCCAAAATGTTTGGTGTTCAAATTTCAACTGCACTGCTTAATGTGTCTCTTCTTCTAACCAGTCACTTTCTCCTCCTCCATTGTCTCTTGTTTTGGTCCACGGCAGTCGGGGTTGCAGTAGAACATCAGAGAACTTGTCGGGGTTAGTGACTACTGGTAGGGGTGGGGTAACTTATGTGAATAACAGGATTTTAAGCCGTTGAGGTTGAGTCAGAAGTTATATTTGGTATCTACATGGTGTCTACTAAACTTGACCAATGAAATCCCCGACCTTTTCCCCTGATTTCCCCTAATCATTTCCTAATATTCCCGATTAAAAAAGTATGTCACTTCCTTCTAACTCCCGCTCACCCTTGCCTCCATCCTTGTTTTTCTATTAATCTTTTTAAAAATAATAATAAGTTTTAAAATTTGAATTAAAATTGTTTCTAGGAATTAAAAATATATTAGCCTACACAGCTACAAACAAAAATGTGACATTATAATTTACTGATTATTGTATTTCATATTTTGAGTAAAATATCATTTTCCCAGACTTTTATTACGATTTATCAAATTCCCGACTTATTCCCGTTTTTTCCCGATCACTTCAAATTCCCGTTTTCCCTGATTTTCCCGGATGGTAGACACCCTGTCATTTGTATAATTTCCCTTAAAAACAAATTAGCCACCTAGTTTAATTCCCCATGGGGGGCCCGCTTTCCTCCCAGCTATCTCCATGACACCCAAATAGCTTAGTGTGCGCGAATCTGTGTAACATGTCTTACATGGTTGAGTACTAATAGGGAAATGTGAGTGTTCAACCCTTCCTTTCTCAATAAATCAAACCAAAGACGCAAAAACTAATACCCTGGTTTGTTAGTTGTTCGCGCCAAACCTCCCCTTACCTCTGAGAAGCCACACATGAATCTCACAACTTCCGGTTACAAATAAAACAAAACAGAATGATGCTTTTGGAAGTGAATAGTAAAAGTAATAAATTTTGACAAAGCTAAAATTCAAACAATGTCTTTATAAGAATGAAAAATAATAGATTTAAAGTTAAAGGCCTAAAAATGAAGTTAACAAGTTGAAATTTAAAATATATCGGTTATTGTTTACAAACTGGGTATTTTGAGGGTGAAAAATGGAGAAATTCAAATGTGAAAAAAAAAAAAATTTGATGCCATAAGCAGGGGAATGACTTTAAGTATAATATATTTTTCAACTAATGTTGCGAAACTTTAAGTTTAAATTAAAATATGTTTCATAAAAACATTTTGCAAACATTAAACATTAAATCAATAATTGTAAAGAAAGTGAAATTAAAAAATATTTAGCTATAATGTTGTTCAAATACATTAACTGCAGTTGGAAATTTATAAAAAAAACCACTGTTCCGACGTAACACAAGGGATGGTTCTGGAAGAATTAAAACTATTTGTTCAAATTAAATGTATGAAACATCATCTTCATCGCGTTTGAAGAGCTGAATTCCTTTTTGGTCACTAACTCTATAAAGTACATTACTTTGATATCACCATCTTCCTCTACTCTGTTCCGGCAAACTGAAACGTACCTATATTTACGATTTTGTTTAGAAAATTTGTTTCCAGTTAATTGAATGAGTACAAATGTTCCAGTTTTTAAATTTTCTACACTAAAGGGAGCCTATTTACTGAAACATTGTTTTCATTGCCTTCATCAGCTTCACTACTCAAATAAACATCTTCATAACGCAACTCTTTCCAGTATTTTAGCTGATGTCTGTCGGCAAGTTCATCTTCCGCAAGACATGATATTTTAGATTCATATCTTAATGTGCCAATTTCGTAATCTGTGCATCTTTGATAATTTAAACAGCTAAGTTTTCATAAGCTCAGAATACCAGATTTTGCATCCCCAACTATTGATGTACTTTCAAGAATTTTTGTTCCAACTGTAATGATACATTTTCAGTTAGAGTTGTTATTAAAGTTTCAAATGTGGCTACATCATTACCTTCCGCCACAAGCCTGTCTGCTGTCCTCTTACATACTGTCCCAACACCATCGAGAGCACCTTTCTCATGGCCAGCTTCCAAATAATTCCAAGTAAATTTATTTAATTTGGGGTAGAATTTATCAAGTTTTGTTGCCAAAACATAAAACATGGTCTTGTTACGATATTGTGTGGCTGGACTATCACTTAAAAAGTAAAGTGTGTCAGCCTCATAATTATTTGCAATGTAGGCCTAGTTCTGGTTGGAGGTGAGCCCAGAAAGCTGGTACATTGTGCTGGAGTAATTCTGATGGAGCACCAAAGTATTTAGTCGTCAACTCTCCATTAGCTTCTATCGAGTAAACAACAATAGTATGCAGTGATATCTGTTGTCGTGATCCACCAAAGTGAAAGCTTTGAGTTTCCTCAGCATATTTTAAAGAGTAGTTTTCGCTGAAGTCCATATGAACTAGAGCTTCAGTTTCTGCAAGTTTTGTTTTCAACGTTATATAGATATAGTGCTCTCCCTTTATGTTTTAAGAAACATATTATATGCTCCTTAAATTCTTGCACCATATTATAGATTGTGGTTTCGATCAAATCTTTAGTCATTTTTACAACAGGTTTTTTTCTTTTAGGATTTTTATGTCAAAGAAACTTTCTTTCTTTGGTATCCATTTGAAATATTGTCAAGCTGAATTGGCAATAAAGTCACTATATATGAAGATTTACGACCCATGCAAATGTCACATTGACATAAAAGACATTTTTTAGTTTTGTCGACACAACAGAATTCTTCCACAATACCAACAGTTGTATTTTTCCCTACAACGCCTACCTTGAACAATCCCTTGATCAATAGTCCCATGTTTACATGTGTGATACACTTACAAGTATCTCGATCACTCACTCTCAATGGTTTCACCCAAAATGGATGGTGTCCGCAGAAAAATTCATAAATAACCAATTTCTATGGATAGTACCTCAAAAATTTCTTATGAAGATTTCTCAATTTGTAAATCAGATACTGTTTTTGTTTTGTCACTTTTTTTATGTGTGATGAAGTCTTTCTTTCCAGGATAAATTCAACTGTTGCTGTCCATTCTAAAAAAAAATCTATCTCATCCTTTCTTATGTTCATTAATTGGAAATATTTTTTCATCTTTCTCTCATATTTCAAATAAAAAGGTTTGCTTCCAATTGTTGATAGTGCCTTGTGACATTTCAAAACATCTGAACACTGCCTGTAAAAACGATACTTCTTAATTACTTTCCCTGCAATAATCTTTTTAAATAATTGCTTTTCTTTGTCTGAATTTACCTTCTTTTAGTTTTCAATAAGTTGATCTTTAAAAGCTTCAGAAAACAGAAGTGTCTTAACAACTTGAGGACTTGACCTTACCTCTTTTCTGATCATTTGTTTAACACGGGTGCTGGAAATAGGTGGGAAGTGGTTTTTATTTTTCTGTAAACGTTCACATATTTTCCTGTACTTTTAAACATCCCTTCTTAGTTTGTTTATCAACTCGTCCTTTTTCTTAAACTCTCTATTGCATCTTTTTCTAAATCTCATAGCTTTTTTTCTTCCCAGATTTTGTTCTTTTTGTTGTTGAAGCATCTATTTCAAAAACAGTGTTTGGATAATCTGTATCTTGCAGGTTAGTCTTTTGATTCTCTTTTGTTTTGAGGTTTGTTCTGTAATTCTTAGAATTAATCCTCCAGTGTTTCCGTTTCTTCCTTTGTTCACATGGGATTTGATCTTTGATAGATTTTAAGATTTTCTTCAAATATTTCAGCAGTTCCTTTTGTCTTTGCTCTTCTCTCTTCACTGGATCATCTTCAATTTTTTTATAATGCTCCTGTTGTGCTTTTCTTTTCTTATTTAACTTCTCTTCCTCACTAACTATATTTTTCCTACTCTTCATGATGTTTTAAAAAGTACCTAGATAATTATAAATTAATTAATCTTAAGTAAGTTAAGATATTAAAATGACTAGCTGACAAAGATTTGAAAACAAACTACCTATTTGGCCTACTTGTTTAAAAAATAAAGAACCATCATTGATGGCTAAATACAGATATTTTAGCTAATTATTTTGAGTCAAATTACTAAATTTATAGGCCTAGTTTCTTCATAACTACTTTCCTAAATGTATCAGTAGAATAACTAATCTTCTCAAATTGTGAATACTATATCATATAATCATTAAATAATATAAGCATTATAGGCTAGTTATTTATTATTTATTTATGTTTAATAAAATAGGTAAACATTAATAGAAACATGATAATTTGAAAAATATTGTTTATAATACATGAAAGTTCTAGTAATCATTCCCCTGGCTTACCCGTCATTCCCCTGCCCAAAGAAAGTACAGGGGAATGATGATTAAGAGGTTATGAGATTGAATTATCCATGTGGTTTATTCTAAAATAACTTAAACATATGTCTATGGAACGATATTATTATTGTTTATATTGTTGATAACATATAAACTTTATATTACAATAAATAAGTCATTTTAAACTGCTACTTACAACTAACATAAAACCTCATACTTTCTACTGATTAAACATTTTAGCAGATTATATTAGAAAAGATTAATATCCTACATTGTACATACTGAATGCTATTTATTACAATAGGCCTCACTGATTGGATAGCAATAATACACCATAAGTTGGGCATTCTCAATATTTTGATAATGTTAACATGATTTCTAATAAACTTAAGGGGGTAATTTTGTAAAATGATATATTAATTGTTTATAAATGTCTTTGAATATCATAAATACTGGGTACTTGCAAGCCCATTACATCAATTTTCAAGCAATCTGTACTTTCATAAAAGAATGTATAGCCCATAGTGAGTAAAGTCCAGGTGAGGTATACTGGCTTGTCAAGAGATAATTACAGTCGCCATAACCAAGGTGCGAAATTCCCGGTCACCATTGGCGGCCAACATTTGAGTCTAGTGACTAAAATTTTATTTTTTTAAATGTGTTTTAAACACGCTCAAACTATGTAGGCTTGGATTCTCATGTTTCAAACCAATGTTTGTAAGTGCCTTGGAAAGTTTGCACTTTCAAACCAAGATTGCAATCTATATCAACGATTTGTGAGTACATCTCTGTTTTCGACACCTTGAGTTGGCCTCTCAAAGAAAAAAATTCTTCAATTTGAGATAGAAAAAAATAGAGAAACTCTTCATACTTGAACAAAAGCCTGTTTAATGAGAAAGTGGAGCTTCTGTCAGCGGAGTGGGAAGAATACAAACTTTTGTTTTCTTCAATGACTTTGGATCAGATGCTGCAGAAGATTCATAGTGAAAGGTGTTCAGCAAAATTCCCCAATTTACTCCAAGATTGTCACATTTTGTGCCAGTGAGTACAGCTTTATGTGAGAGGGGCTTCAGTTGCCATGACAGACTCAAGATGGCTTACAGGAACTCTCTCAAGACTGAGACAATGGATGATTTGATCAGGAGCGGCTTCCTAAGGCACGAAGATGCGCGCCCCCCATCCCCACGAATCCCCAGTTCCTTTTAAAGTTATTATTCACACTCTTACGACAATTTTATCTTGCCATAATAGTTTAAAGAAAAATATGTTTTTGGTTTAAGTAATAGCAGGCAATGTTTTTAAAATGGCATGCGGTCGGGCGCGAGGTGGTCAGCACCTGACATTGTGAGACCAAACCTTCCCACCCCTTCACCTCTTGTCTTCAAATTGCATGCAGTCGGGCGCGCGGCGATCAGCGCTTGACATTGTGAAACCAAACTGTCCCCATCCTGCTATAGCTAGCTAGCATTGCTTATTCTTCTTTTGAAGGCGCACTCCCTTACGCATCCTAAGGTTGAAAGTTTGTGAAATGTGTATAGTGTGTGTGTTTATAATAATATTATGTAGGGTTATTTTAGGATAATGTTTATTTGAGTTATATGTTTTAATATTTTTTGTAACTAGACTTAATATAAATAGTTCATCAATTCAGGCGCTTAAGACAACAAATATTGCAAGATTAACTCTTGGTAAAAAAAAAAGAGAATTGAAATCATTAGGTAGGCCATGTCCTTAATTTTGTATGGAACAAGGTGAAAACATACATACAGTAGCCATATGACTTCTTTAGTGCTGACTGAGAGCTAAAAGCTTTGAAAAGTTACCAGACCAAATTATGTATCCCTACGCCGTATCCCTACGCCGAACCATATGATCTGCAAAAACATGTGTTTAGCAGCTGTCACTTCTGACGGTCAAAATTTTAGGTATATACCTAAATGTTGTCTGTCAGAAGTCAGCTGTGAGCTGTCAGTCAGCACCAAAGAAGTCATGGGGCTACTATACCTATATATTTATGAACATTACACATCTGCAGAGTTTCTACAACACATCCACGTCCTTTGGGGGGAGTTTATTTTTTTTTATCTTTGCATGTTGTTTGTGATATTAATTTTTGAGTTTAACTAAATGGATATGTAGCAAAACATATTCCAAAATTTGTGTCTTCTTTTAAATATAGTATTTAGAAATAATTTATGAATTAAACAGGCTGCGCCCTCCAGCTTCTAAAGTGACGAGCCGCCACTGGATTTGATCAGAATCTTTTGTAAATGGACTCTCCTTGTCAAAGTTTGACCCGACAGTTAAGATTGACAAGTAGTACTTTAGTCCAAAAAGGCTGCACTAAAAAAACAACATAAAGTGCTAAAGTACATACTTTTTAAAACTTTGTTCATACTTTTCACAATAGTGAATATAAAATAGGGGCGACCAAAGATTTTAGTCTGGCATAGTGTCTTCAGTTTTGATATGTCATGTCCTGCCATAACGTCACTTTGTGTCTGAAGGGAAGAGAATGTGTCAATGTCAGATAGGGAGGGAACTCAGCAGCTCATTTTCCTGTTGTTATTTGGTTGAAAGAAGATAAAGATGTAAAGCAGGTGGCCTGGTGGTCTAGGAGTAAGGTGTCAGACTTCTATGCTGGCGGCCGGGGTTCAATCCTCGGTCCTGGCATAGATTTATCTGATTACCAAACCCTTCCTTCACCTCTGACAAGACATCTTGTGAACGTGGGGAATGCCAGGCCTCCACCGTGGTTCGGATTCCATGTTAAACTGTAGGTCCTCCATTTCATCTCACATTCACCCTACCATTACACATTAGCGTAAGTGCGTATAACTCGAACGGGTAGTAAGACGTGGTGCTAATAATAATATGTAAAGCAGTAAGACGAAGAACAAATTACTAAAACCGAAACCCAAAATCAATCAAGGAAATGTAATTTAAGTCTCTTTCAGTATATTACAGCAACTAGAATGAGTTTTTGAAAAGCAAAAAAAGACCCACCGAGTCTATATATGTATAAGTATAATATTAATAACTTACTAGCTAATATGTCGAGATCAAACATTTAACCTCCGATAGAAACAAAAAATTCTAGGAAACTGACTTTAAAATTTGGAGTGGTCTGATGTTCACTTATTTTCAAAGAGCCGGCAAGAGTGGCGCAAGAAAACCTTACATCAGCTGTCAACCAAGCAAATTTTCCATGAATTCTACCCAACAAACCTTTATATAAAAACTGAATTTCTGGTGTAAAACAAACTAATCCCCCTACTGCAATACAATGCACTAAAAATGTAATTTGAACTTGTGTATAGTAATAATAGTGTTTTTCTACTAATTTTTTTTAGATATTTGTAGCTATAAAATTAAATTTTATTTTAGTAATATATGAATTGATAACCACATAAAGGAAACATATCCAAAGTCCTACATTTTTCAGGAGAAACAAAAACTACTTTGTAATGCAGGACATGTTACCTCTTTGCGGTAAATGTCATTTTTAAAGTGATGTCACACAATGATATTTTACAGCACTTACTTTCTTTAGGCAGTAAACAATGAGTAGGTCAATGTCTATAGAAGCTATGAATTTGTAAATAACTCACTTAACATATTTTGTGGACATGTTTCCTTTCTGTGGTTAGGAATTCATATTTAGGCTTATGTATTAACATGGGGAAAGAAGTTTTACTTAATGTTAGGGAGCCTACATATTTTAATCAATTTTGTTACATATTTATCTAGGTACCAATTTTGTAGGTTTTTGCTACATAAAAATCCTATTTCTAATGATAAACAAAGGTGCATGAACACCTTGACGGTAGGCCTATCTAACTTGGCTCAAAAAATAGGCTAAATTATTTTATAATCCAATCGAAATACTTGGACGTCTTCCGTTTTATGTGTCAAATGTTATGTCTAACGTTGTATGCTAATGTTATTTAGCCTACTTGAAAGTTTTTTTTTTTCAAAAATAAATTCTATTCGTATTAGAGCCCAATTGTGTAAAAAATAAAAAAATCATGATTTAAGTGACTTTCATAGTGTATGAAATAAAGTTTAATATAACAGTAAAAATAGTGCAAATATTATATTGAAGTGGGAAAAAAATCATGTTCTTGACCCCATAGTTTGCTAATTAAAGATTAGATACATAAGTGAACATAAACTATACTAATACCAAAAATTGTCTCTCGCAGTTCTTCATTTGCTTGTCGAATATTTTCAAGATCCTCTTCAGTAGTTTCCTTCACCGCTGAAGTAATTTCTGGGTAGTCTTCATTATCGGATTCTGAAGTTTCTCCAATGCCAAGAATGGTTTTTGATTTTTTAAGAAAAGAAATAAACATGTTTACTAAGTTTGAGGTTTTTTCGATCACATCTAAAGATAGCCAGTATTTGAGTGTTGGTTGGAAAACAATGATTAAAAAATGCTTTGATTAGATGATACTAAGGCCAAGAATTAATTCGATGGCTATTATAGTAAAACAACAACATAGTTTAGTTTTTTATTATATTTTACAACCTCAATAAAATTACAAAGTCACAATGGGTTACTAGTCGATTATATTGTCATCAGTTATAACCATCGATGATTAATAGATATATCGATTATACTGTCATGGATATTTGATCCAGATAACCTCCAAGGCTACAACTGCAATGCAACGAGTAACGACTCTTTTCATGCGATTGTAAAAACATTAATGTTTTTGGGACTGCGTCTTTCTAACTGTTCAGAGTTCCGTATGTACTAGTTAGTCATGACACAAATATTGAAAGTAAGGTTATTACTTAATTTTAATTCCCTTCTCCTTATTTTATATATACATACAAATTTCCCAAACTTTCCAATAGTTTGAAGTAAAATCAATCATCTTTAATACAAATAAGACTTGAAGATTGTGAAAAATCACCAAAACATGTCGTCATAAAAGAAAAGTATTATAAAATAAAGAGAAGGAAATAAAAAATAAGATATAACCTTACTATCAATCATTTCTACTCCTTACCAAATAAACATGAACATTATTAGAAATTACACAAATATGCTAGGGATGGGGAAGGCTGTATTTAGATGGAGTGTACCCGCACTTGCATGGATGGAAAATGGAAAACCATTTAAGAAAAGCCTCCCTCATTACAACCAACCGGGATTGAGCCCCAGTCTCCCCGTCATCGGCAATATAGTCTATTGTGTGAATGATGCCTTAGACCATGCGGACAATAAAGTGGGTAGCATCAAATTTATTGTTTGATTTTGAAATTGAAAAATCTCCACTATGCCTTTCATAGCAAAGTCTGGCGGTAGCAGGAAGATCCCTGGAGGGTCAGTCCGAAGCCAACAAGTCCCCAGGTTTAAGCCATTTCTTTATTGAACTCAGCAAGTACAAGTGCATAAAGATACCATGCTATAGCTTCAGCTAACAAAAAATAATCAGTGCTATGTTGTCATATTGACTCCGTCGTATCCTGCGTGATTAGATTTCACCTATATTATAAACTCACAGAGTCAGGTCAGCCCGGACCCACTGGCATAGCTAGAGTTGGTGCCGTACCTTTCAATACACAACATACTTATACAAAAGTCAAAAATACTCATAAGGGGGGGTATAAGACACCTTGTTTTTATATTCTGAAGTGAATAGTTGAAGTACAACATTTCAACATTCTACAATGTTATTTTTCTTGCTTTTATGCTCAAAATTTTTTCGATGATATTAATGAGATCTATTTCGTCTGATAGTTGCTGTTCTATAGAAAGTATGGCAATATCTTTTAACAGTAAGGTACTCATGGTGTATCTTAAATAATTTTTTATCAATTTTAATCCAGAAAAACTCCTTTCACAGGCAACAACACTAACAGAAATTTTTAGGAAAGTTCGTAAAATTATTATAATATTTGGAACTGAGTTCCCAAGACTGTATTTTTTTTTTTAATAAACTACTAAAGTTAAAGGGTATCTTCCTTCCACGTCTCTGTTTCATCATACGTAGCAGCAGCAGCAGCAGCAGCAGCAACAACAATACAACTCTGAAGTGCTTATAAATGTAATCGTACCAGTAGGCATTATTAAGTTGATACTCGTATTTGTCATTGAAAAGATTCGATGAAGTGAGAAAGGTATATTTCAGAGCAAAAAGATGAAGCTGTTGAAATCTGAGAGTAATTTATTGGATCTCTCTGCACAGTGAAGAAAATATTGCTCTTTTCAACTCAATTCCGTATGACAGTTTAGCAGCTCGTGATTATTCACCAGCTATAAGTTCATTCTCTCTACATCGACGTTGACGCTCCATGACTATCCAAAGATCATCACAAATTTATTTGGCATAGGCTATTGAATTGTTAACTATTTTGTCACCATTTTTAGTTAAAAATCCTTTCAAAGCCTCGTGTTTTATATAAAATTGTTGTACGTTCACTCCTGTTGTTTGTAGGTAGGCCTGTGTGTAGTTAATTCCTATAAGGAAGGATTCCCACAGGCCAAGAAAACACAGAAAGGGAAACGATTATAACGCACCAAGCAGCACGCCAATATCAGACCTGGTAATTTCTTTATCACAAGTACCCAAGATTTTCGAATATATATAACAATACACACAGCTTCTCCCCTTGCACACCATCCCCTTTCTACTACGTGCTTGGCACTTTGACCAGTGACTCAAGTCAGAATATCCCGGCGATGGTTCAAGAAAGGAAAAAACGCGAACAAACTCTCCCCAGTTCCAAAATGAAGCAACAGAATTCTCAGCGATAGAAGCTGCAAGAATATTCGACACATTCAGCGTGTGATTTGTACTAGTGACAAATTCTCTTTTCTATTAAAAGTTCCTTGATACATCTCTGACCGCCACTTTGTTGACCAACCATCAAAGTAGCATTATCATATGCTTGTCCTCTACAATTTTGAATACCAATTCCGTCATTTTATAATTTTTGCAAAATCATAGTTTAAATATTAACGGTGGTTTTACCTTGTGTTTCAATAAGCTCAACAAATAATTCTACTACCTTCCCTTTATTTCCATTGATAATAACGCATGGTAGCGCAAAACTGGGGTCGTTTGATCCCTATGAGAAATATTAGAAGTGCTGTCAAAATCATAGAAAAGTACTTGGATTCTTTTACTTGCTTGATAGCTTTGCTTCTTACTTTCTCTCCCAAAATTTCTAATAGCTCGTTTTGACAAGTAAGTGACATATAAGATTTAACAAAAATTTTCCCCAGCTTGATTCTTATAGCATGTTCACATAGCATTGGATTGTATTTCACCAACAAATGAACTACCGGTAATTCTAAAAAAAAAATCCTCTATTTCCCGTTGATTCAAATTCAGCATCAGTCTCATAATAAATTCCTTCTCTATGATCCCATAAGGCTAAATTCTGTTTAGCTAGACATCTAATCATATCCAAAAATCTTGAAAGTATTTACATTCACTTCCTCACTTAATTTTAACTTACTTTTGTTCCTTTTTATAAATTATTGCTCCATGTCAGATTCTAATGTTCAACTCCTTTCATTGTGTGAAAGCCCAAACATGGTATACGCTGTATTCATGCTCTAAAAGTTGTTTAGGGTTAAGTTTACACATGTTTCTTTTATATATATATATATATATTTAAGTGTTTTGTTACGTTGAGCACCTCGAGTGTTTTTCTCTGCAAAGTTATATGGGAGAACAATTTGACATGGCTCTTAATGTACTCAGGAATACACCCCCAAGGTGCTGGAGTGAATTTCCCTTTCCTTTCTTAATTTATACCAACGGATCATAAAATCAGAATGGATGATCAGCCATAGATCATGTGGCAATTCCTAGTGTTTGGCTACAATAAGAACTGGGAATTCTAATTCCATCAGATCTGGTGGGAGATTCCCCTTAACTGGAAGAATTCTGTCATTTTGCCTTTGTACAAAGGCAGTTAGAGTTGATGTATTAGTTATAGATAAATTGGTTTGTTGAGTATTTCAGACACAGTTTTTGGCAGAGCCTTAATTGAGAGGGTGCGTCAAAAACTGGGGACAAGATTTGAGGTATGTAATGTGGTTTCATACCAGGTAGAGAGAGATGTACGAACCAGATATTTGTATTGCAATAAATGGTTGAGAAATTGATGGCAGTAAGCAAGAACATGTATTGCGCATTTGATGATATGGAGAAAAAATACGATCGTGTGGATATGAGTTTGTCATATATTGTTTTGAGAGAGTATGGTGTGGATACATAGTTAATAAATGCAATTATAGTGGTGAATGATGGAAGTAAAGCGTGCGTTAGGGTGCATGCAGCTTTGAGCGAGTGGTTTGACATATAAAGTGGTGTTAGACATGGTTGTGTTATGTTTCCATGGGTGTTTAATGTATTTATGGACAAGTGTATGAGGGATGCTTGTTAGTACGTCGTTGGGGAATGTGAGAGTACTGCTATATACTGATGATGCCTTATTAATGGCTAATAATTAAAGTGATTTGCAGAATGTATTAAATCATTTGAATGTGGTGAAAGTTAGAATGGAGTTTTGTATAAATGTAGCCAAAACTAAATTAATAGTTTTCGATAAAGCTGGATCAGGTAATGATAATCAGCTTAGGATAAAATGGGAAACGATTAGAACAAGTGAATGATTTTGTGTATCTTGAGTCTGGAGAGGATGTTCTGTAAAAATATAAATCGAGAGACGACTGACTGCATCTTGGAGAGTAGTTGGATGGATGTGGACTATTGTAAAAAATATAATATCGAAAGAAGAAAATATGGCAGTATATTATAAAAAATTTCTGACACCAACATTGTGGTATTGATATGAAACGTGGGCTTGACAGGAGAAACATAGAAGCAAGGTGAATGTGGTTGGAATGAGATTTCTAAAAATGTAAGTGGGCAAACTAGTATGGACAGAGTCAGTAATGAATGGGTGATGAAGGAGTGTGGTTTGATAAGTAAATTTAAAAGAAATGTCTTACGTTAGTTTGGGAATGTTGAGAGGATGAATATGGATTGAGTGACGAATAAAATATATGATGAAGACAGTGGCGTTGCGTCAGGGCAAGTAAGGCAAGCACTGATTGAAGATAATATGTAATTATTTTATTGAATGTTTGCAAAAATATTCTCCTGGTACTCATTTAAATGTAATTCAAGCATCAGTGGGCTTGAAAGAAAAAAAACCCATACATGGCAGTTACCGTAACATGCATGCAAGACGTGCACTAGTTTATATAATAGGGATTGAAAGTCAGTATTTGTCCGACCATCCAATTGCTCTAACTAGTGCAGTTCTTATTTGTGACGTCATATAATTTGGAAAGTAGATAAGGGGAAGAGCTGCGGATGTAAGGTAAAAATGCAAGCAGATGCGCTATGACTTCTTTTGCCCGAAAGGTGACGACTAGAACCGAAGTCACCACCTCTCTCTTCCTTTTTCAAAACTTCGCGGGATGGTATGGCATTTAAGGGGAAATTAATACATATTGTAAAATGTCAAGGTACTGATCCTGTGCCTATACATCTTTAAGCCCAGTATAAATGACACATCTTCTTGTACATACAGTTGTACAAGAAGTTGCAGCCTGAAGATGGCGTCGTGTGAACACGAAAACTTGTACAAGATCTACTTTCACAAATTATTGCATACAATTTCAGGAAAAAGAACGCATCATATACCAGTCATCTTTCTCGTACACCTTTTGAGTTTTAAACACGAAAAACTTCGTCTGATAGACAGATACTTTATTTAAAAAAAGAATGTAACATTTGGTGATGTTACATCATACTAGCCCACATAATAATCTTCAAGTAATACTACCCACTCCGTATGAAACTGAAATATTAATAAGCTTCCTGCAATAGTAAGCTTCTCTATTGTAGTCCAATGTAGAATCCGTCTACGCCATATCAAACAAGAATAAACTCCCTGCAATCAATAAAATGTTCATGTACCTACCCTTGGTATCTTCTGACTAGAACAACCTTCAAGACTGGACTGTACTCGCCGCGTTCTAAATTGAAGAGTGGGACGAATGAGCCTTGGTGTAACTGCATCTGATGTGCCAAGCGTATGAGTCAGTGATTCCGATGGGACTCAGGAATGACGCTCACAACAATACCGGAATTATGACTAACCTGCCATCCTGCGGGCAAGATGGAATCTACCACCAAGACAGTGCGTGATGTGTGTAAGTCACTGGTGATCTGGTCAAAAAGATCTTTTGTCAACATTGGTGGACGTGATGAAGAGAGGCCAGCCAATCCAAGCTTGATCAATGGTGTAGGTGTACGTGCTGATTTTCATCCATCGAAGTGGCCGATGGGACGTCACGGACGTATATGGACAACCCCCCTCCCCCCAGGTGACTAGAAACAATATTTAAGCTGGGTGATTCTGAATACGATTTAACTATTAAATCGGACGCCTTCAGGAGAAGTCATGTCCTAGAATATTGTATTAGACGCCGTCAGGATAAGTCAGATCCTGGACTTGGACATTTTCAAGATTTTCGTATTCTCTATATATTTATTTAATCGATTTTATTTTAATAAACTTGAACTGTGGCTTCTTCAATTTTGAAATTAAAGTAACGCATTTATTGGAATAAGCCTGAATAGGCAACGTAAACTATTTGCTAAAATTAATATTTTTTGTAATGAGACACCTATTTCTTTTTGCCGCCAATAAGTGCACTGTTTTACACTGGAACAGGGTTCTGGAAGTCCACTAAATAATCAATTAACAAACATGAACAACAAAAGCGTCAGCCATTGTTTTACTGACTCTCATCCCATACTGCCAACCTCTCAAACATTATCATACAATGCACTCTCCTCTTACAAAATAATAAGAAACCTAATGTTAGGCTGCGGTCACTTTGGATGCAAGCTTGCGCAAGTAAACTGTATGCGCGAGCGTGCGCAAGCTTGCACGAAGAAACAAAATTCGAGTAAATCCATCTAAACCAGTGGTCGCGTGCCCGAGCTGGTCACACTGAGTGCGAACTGGACGCGCAAGCTTGTGCAAGCTTGCCGCGGATCAAATAAATTTGTTTCTTCATGCACGCTTGCTGTATTGATGTGAGAGCTATTTTATTTCCCTTGTTTTCAAGAGGTGATGGGTGACCTGGTGGTCTAGGGGTAAGGTGTCAGACTTATGTGCTGGGGAACGGGGTTCAATCATCGGTCCCGGCACAGATTTATCTGATTACCAATCCCTTCCTTCACCTTTGACAAGACATCTTGTGAATGTGGGGAATACCAGGCCTCCACCGTGGTTTGGATTCCGCGTTAAACTGTAGGTCCTCCATTTAATCTAACAATCACCCTACCACTACACATTAGCGTAAGTGCGTGTAACCCGAACGGGTAGTAGGCCGCGGTGCTAATAATAATAACAATTCAAGAGGTGATAGTTTCGTCCTTGTGTGTTTGTGTTTACGACGAAAATGGATATGCTAATAATATGCGTTGAAGCAAGAAAGACCATCTGGGATGCCTCTTATAAGAACCATAGCAACAGAGACATTATAAAGAAACTGTGGGCGGAGATATAAACCATATTGGATATTCCAAGTAAGTAATGATATATTTGAAAAACGGCGAAAAAACTTTATTTCAACTTAATTATTGTTTTAACCATCACAAAAATCACAAAATAATATACTTATCTACTGAATAGTTATACTTCATTATTAGTAGTTAGCCTATGAAAGTTTGAATAATGTTTGGGTTATTTGATATTGAAGTAGTGTTTAAAAGTATCTCTATTGTATCTACGCAAGTCATCATTTGGCCGGTAGTCTTGAAAGAGCTCTGTTTGGTTTTGTGCAACTTAACTATCCACTTCTGCACTGCATTCTCTATCAATAACAATGTTATGCAACAAACACAAACATTTCAGAATCACGTCTACATTAGCCAGCATACACTGAATTTCAGTTTTTAGAACTCGCTATATTCTCCATCATCATCTCTATTCTTAAAATAATCGTTAACCCATTCTTCCCTAAACGGCTCGTCATCCATCATTAAAAATTCCAACACACCATTTTCCAACACAAATTCTTCTTCGTTCGATGACTCCATCTTGACAGCTCGCTGGAGTGATTACTTGCACCTAGTTGCAACCAATGTGACCAGCTTGTACACGCGCAAGCTTCTTGCGCACGCTTGCGCAACCTAATACTTGCGCAAGCGTGCATCCAAAGTGACCGCAGCCTTACATGTGGTTAGCCTAATGCATTATCATTAGAAAGATTCAGTCTTTCTGGAGGTTTTGTTCTCCTATATGAACGACGCAGGACGTGAGATGCTGTCTCCGAGATTTCCACTGCAGTAGGCTGAATTGGAACTGGTACAGGCCTTTCTAATGGAGTTGAATCGCCCACCGCACCAAGGTTTCTTCCCATCTGAGGTGATGATGGCCCCTGAATTTTTTTTGAGGCTTCGATGGCAGAACCGACAGTCGTCCTGGCATGACTGGTGCGTCCGTGGGCTGCGGTTCTGTGTTTGGCCCTTCACATGTTAGTTTCCTTAATTGATCTGCATGGAAAAGTCGCTCTTTTCTTGTTTCACGACAGTAAACTAAGTATGCCTCTTCACTGCATATTTTAAGAATGACACCCGTTTCCCATCTAAACTCATTATATCCTGGCATCTTTATTTTGACTGTTTCTTGTGGGAAGAGCTCCAGGGGTTGTTTTTGATTAGTAGTTGAGTCACGTAGTTTATTAAAGCTTGGTTTTAGCATGTGCAATCTTGTTTTTGGTGCGAATCGCAATAATAGTTCAGCAGGAGTCTTCCCAGTCACTGTATTTGGAGTATTTTTACAGTGAAACAACAAGTTCACTAACAGTAGGTCAGGCGGAACGTTGGGGGCTTGGTATACCATCTTCTTCGTTTTTCCTGCTACAAATTAAACCGCTTTTTATGCAGTACCATTTGATGGTGAATGATACGGTGGCGACTTTATTACCTTGATTCCATTACTAGGGCAAAACCCAACAAACTCCTCTGAATTAAAAGGTGAACCATTATCAGACACAATTGCATATGGCATGCCTAATGTTGCAAAGCACTCTCTTAATTTGGTTACAGTTTCTTGTACTGTAGCTCTTTTAACAATCCATGCTTCAATCCAAAACGAATAGCAATCAACTAGCACCAAGGTAATGTGATTTTTATAGTTCACGTAATCTACATGCACCCTTTCAAATGTTTTATTTGTGATAGGCCATGGTGTCAAATACTTGTATTGTCCTAGGTTTTCAGTAAACTGACACGTTTCACAGCCTTTTACGGTATCTTCAATTTCGGCGTCTCTGCTAGGCCACCAGCATATTGATCTAGCTAACAATTTCATTTTCACAATGCCGGGATGATGACCATGCAATTCTTTAAGAACATCATTTCTTAAACTCTTAGGAATAATTACACGAGCACCCCATACAAACACACGTTCAACTGTGAAAATTTCTTCTCGTCTCCTAAAATAAGTTACAAGTTCAGGACCCACTTTATTTGGCCATCCCGTATTTGACATCTCTCGTACAACCACTAGAATGTTGTCTTTTGCTGTTTCCTTTACTACTTTTTCCACTAATATTGGAGGGGAAATAGCACAGATCTCTCCTTCATCTAGAAAAGCTTCTTCAAGGGGTAATCTTGATAGCATATCCGCATTCTTGACATTGTTTCGATATTTCACTTTATAGTTGTAAGCTGATAGTATCAACGCCCATCTTTGCAATCTAGCGGCTGCTAGTGTTGGAATATTTCTTTTTTCACCAAAAATTCTCTGTATTACTTGCGCATCCGTGATTATTTCAAACTGTTGCCCATAGAGAAACTTGTGGAACTTCTATATTCCAAATATCACTGCCTATCCTTCTCGTTCATATTGAGAATAATTCTTCTGTGCTGATTCATGATTATCAATACCATGACACAATACCGCACCAACACCATATGATGATGCGTCTGTTACGAGCCGTAAAGGTAAGCCCGGATTGTAATGAACTAACAAGTTATGGTTGAGTATCATTTCTTTTCTTTTCTCAAAAGCTTCTTCACATCTCTTTGTCCATTCAAATTTCACATTCTTTGACAGCAAATTGTTCAATGGTTGTAGTAGAGTTAATGACATTGGAATAAATTTAGCATAAAATTTGAGTAATCCCAAGTAGGATTTGAGTTGTGTGACATCCTTGGGAGCTGAACATTTTCGAATTACCTCTAGTTTCTCTTTTGTAGGTTTCATTCCTTCAGAACAAAGCGCAAACCCAAGATACTCTATTTCAGTCTTTAAGAACTCAGATTTATTCCAATATGATGATAATTAAGACGTTTCATGACCATTTGTAGTTTGGTCATACATTGTTGTTCTGTTTCACAGCTGATGAGAACATCATCGTTATAACACACCACGTCATCAATTCCTTGCAATATTCTGTCCATCACACTTTGAAAAATACTTGGACCACTCGCTATTCCATACAGCATTCGATGACACTTGAATAAACCGAATTCAGTATTTATAACTATCACTTCTTCTGATTCTGGGCTCATTTCTAATTGTAGGTATGCTTCTTTTAAGTCTATTACACAAAACACTTTTCCTGTGAGTTTGGAAAATATGTCTTGAATCTTAGGTAATGGGTACTGGTCAATCTTTAAAGCTAGATTCACAGTAGTCTTGAAATCGGCACACAATCGTACGGATCCTCCCTTTTTGGTACAACCAAAGGGGTTGCCCATTGTGAATTATGGATATGTATGATGAGTATTGCATCTTTTTTTAGAATTAAATTTTCTTGAAATCCACAAATTTTGTCACCTATTTGGTTAAAACAATGTGGATATTTACTTGAGAATTGTTCTTCCAAGCTTTCCAATTCAACCGATTTCAGTTCAAGCACTTTCCTCCAATTTGGTTCAAGCTTATTAAGCCACTGTCTTCCCAATAAAGGCACTGTTCTTGATTTGCATACTACCATTGGTAAGTCATAATTGTCATTATTATGTTTCACGCACACTTCAATTATTCCATTTATTTCTAGCGCATCTCCGCTAAGAGTTTTGAGAACTAAGTTAATTGATTGCAATGGAACATGCTGGAAATGTTTCTTGTAGATTCCTTTACTGATAATGGATACTACAGCACCAGTGTCAACTTCTATATTCTTCTACTAACAATTGTATCATATGTCTGCCTTTTGACTGTATTTCGGCTATGTTGTTAATATTCAGGTTCCCTACCATATCTTCTGAATCATTAGGTTCAGTCTCAGTTTCTGAAGGAACTTCATTTGATGCTTGATCAACTTGTGTCACGTTAAATGTTTTTTTTATCTTTGTTCCTAGATCGGCAGAACTTACTACTATGTCCTTTCTTATTAAATGTGTAACATCGCCACTTCCTAGCTGGGCATTCATTATAGCGATGAGCTGTCCCACAATTTTTGCACAAAGAACTAACATTTTCACAACGTTTTTCTTTATGACGAAACATTTTTTGTTGTACCGCGTTAACAGGCATTACCGGACGCAGCGTTTTTGTTTGATTATCAGCTAATTCCATGCCGCTTGCAATTTTAACTGCTTGCTTAAAGTCCAGTGCGTCCTCAGACAAAAGTCGCTTTTGAATATGTACAGATTTTACACCACACACGAACCGATCACGTAATGCATTGTCCAGGAATTGTCCGTAATCACATATGTTTGATAGCGTTTTTAATTCTACCACATAAGCACTGATAGATTCATTTTCCTTTTGATCCTGTTTATTAAATATAAATCGTTCCGCAATAACGTTATAATTTGGTCCATAATGTGTTTGCAAAGCCGCCACTAACTGATCGTAATTTTTGTTAGTCGGAAGTTCTGGAGCCAGTATGTTTTTCAAAATGCCGTATGCATGAGGTCCAATCATGGTTATAAGCATGGGCACTTTCATATCGTCTTCAACAATGAAAAACTGCTGAAGGCGCTCCATATATGCTTCAAACTGTTCTATCTCGGGATTATATTCATTCATTTTACCGATTAAAGCCATTTTAGATGGTTTAATTTACTTTCAGTCCCAATACAAAATTGTCACGATATCGTAGCACTGATAATAGTCATAATACTGCACACAGCTGGTCTTTGTCACCGACTTTTCCACGGACACTTATACGACTGACGCTAATGCTACCGCTTGTTGAAACGTGGCACAGAGCCATTACGATTTCACGCGAAAAGAACAAACAGGTTGTTTCCTCTTTTTTTTTCACGAATTAATATTATTTACTTTGATTATCTATGTTAAGAAACATCCTCGTCGCCAATGTATGCACTGTTTTACACTGGATCAGGGTTCTGGAAGTCCACTAAATAATAAATTAACAAACATGAACATTCTAAGCACCGGCCATTGTCTGACTCTCATCCCATACTGCCAACCTCTCAAACATTATCATACAATGCAATTAGGCGATAGTGTCAGTGAGGTCACTGAATATATTAGATTGCTAAATACTCGTTCTCAGACAATAATGTACCCTCAATAAAGGAAGCAAGACCATAGAGTTCAACCATAGTACATGGTTTATTAGCAAAAACAAAGTGACGTCGAGAAAAGGGGGATACATAATATCTACAATTTGACACTCTAAAATGTTAAGCTCTAACGCCTCGACAGCCTCAGACACGGACACAATATAGCTTCTAAAGGACTCCTTTGTTTTTGCTAGTAAAGCATGTACTATGGTTGAACTCTATGGTCTTGCTTCCCTTATTGAGGGTATATTATTGTCTGAGAACGAGTATTTAGCTGTTCATGCGCCTAGAGTTGTTTCTAATCGAGGTGTGGATTGTAGTCCCGGGAGTTTTGGTAGTATGCAGAGGAATAGAGGTATTATTCCTGCATGGAATACCAAACCTGTGGGGAAGAAAGACACTGGCCCGCGAAAATCGGGAAACAGGGATTCGTCCAAGGTTCGCTGTTTTAAATGTCAACAGTTAGGGGGCATTTTCAGAGTAAGTGTCCGTCGGGAAACAAGTAGCACACCGTAAGTTTCGTGGGTCTCACGTGTGAAGCGATCTTCCATGCCCACCAACCCCTATTGTTGATCTTGATATTTGTTCCCAGGGTTGTCGAGCATTGTTAGACACTGGGGCAAGTGCTTCTTTTGTTAGTTCCAAGTTATTACTTTCTCTTCGAAAGGCTAACAATAATGTTATTGAAACTTTCATACCTAATGTTTTTGCTGTTGTAAATGGTTGTTAGTGTTCCAATTAAGATTGGTAGATTCTCGTGGAAAACCCCATTGTTTGTGGTCGTAGGTTTACCTTATGTTATTTTAAGAGTGGATTTTCTTGCCCGTTCAAGAGCTATTGTTAATTTGTCACAGAGAGAGATTTCTTTTGGATTTTGTCCCCGTGTTAAGGTGGCTTTTAGTAAAGAATCTTAAGGTAGCCCTGACCATGTATCACAGCGAGTCTTAAGTCCACTGGGACCATGATTTAAATTTTTTTAATTCTGGCACTCTCCTGCTTCACTCGATTTGTTTGGAACCACGTCGTCTTAATACATCTCCTGTTATCCTAATAAATGCTTTTCACTCTAATTACCACTCCTTTTTTTGACTTCTACTTCCTCCATCACTTTCCAAACTTTATTTCTAACCACACTATCAGATGCCTTCTTCACATTTATAAATACCATTACCAAGTCTTTCCCATATTCAAACCTTCTTTACATCAACTGTCGTATGTCAAAGATTAAGTATATTGTGGACTTTTGTTCCCTATATCAATGCTGTTGCTTGGTCCTCCTTGCGTTCATTTTATTTCTTTTCCAGAATCTTATTGTATATTTGTAGAGTGGCACACCAGCGTTATCACCCTATAATTTGTACACTTCTTCCTTAAAATAGGTATTATAACTAATTTTTTCCAGTCTTCCAGTACCTTGTTCTGATTCCAAACCACTATCAGCCCCCTGTATAACCATTGTATACTTACTTCACCTGCAGCCCTTATCATTTCCAGTCAGTTCGTCCACACCCGGTGCTTTTCCTTGTTTCATCCTCTTTAATGCGTCCTCGATCTCTTTCTATGTTGGACCTCTTTCTATCCATATATATTTTTCTTCCTTTCCTGTCTTCAACGTTCTTCTTTCTTCATATATCATTCTAACTTATTGCCTTTTCTCTCTCCTCCTGTTTCTTACTTGTTTATATATAACGTCTCACTTCCTGCCACAGCCCGTTTCAGAAGTTCCGTCTATTTTTGTATCAAATCCTTCTTGTCTGACCGTACAACTTGCTTCCCTTTTTTCTTCCTCTGCCTCCTCATTCATATTCTTAAACTTTATGAATGCTTTATTCTTCTCTTCAACTGCTTCTTTCACCCTTTTGTTCCACCAGGGCATCTTCTCCTATTTATTATTTGTCCTTCCACATAACTCCTTTGCTCCTCCCACCAAACTGTTCTTAAACCTTTCCCATTCAACCTCTACACTTTGCATCTCATCCTTGGGTAGTAAGATTTTTGCCTTCTTTAAGTACAACTCTCTTTCGTCTTCATTTTTTGCCTCCACACCCTTATTTGTTTTACTACCTTTCTCCTGCATTTCCATCCCTTTATGTCTGCCATCAACACCCTGATGGTCACTTTCTAAGGATACACTTGGTATTACCTTGATGTTTAAGGTCTGTATTTTCATCTTTTCGTCCATGATAAAGTAGTCATATCATAGACTTTTGCCCCCTATCCCAACTGTTTCGAGTGATCTTATGACTTTCTCTTTCCTTTTTATACAAGCTGTTTGACTCGTTTTATTTCTTGCACATAGCTCCAACAGCCTTCTACCCTCCTTGTTTCTCTCTCCCTTTCATTCCTTCTCTAAAACCTAATATCTCTTTCTACTTTTGCATTCAGATCGCCCATTATTATTGATCCAACAAATGTTTAAATAACAACGGAAAGTATGAATAGTCAGATTAAAAAAAACCTTGTAGAAATTGGAAGATGTAAAACACCTGTTAGTAAGATATTTGTATGTATTTAACTGCAGAAAAATGGGTATAATATGGATAGAAATTACACAATAATTCCTTACAATAGTAGGCATTAAAAGCCAGTTTTCAGTGCTGCACAAATTACACCTTCCAAAATTTCATCACATTTTTAATTGATCCTGAGAGAGTCGACAGTTGAGTGGCTATTTGTTAAAATAAAGCAATAAGCAACCAGTTGCTTTGTCCATTCAAACACGAACCACCATGAACAAAGGGCTGGTTAATGCTTAGCTATCTCATTGCAAACAATTCTTTGATAAATACCACTGTAATGGTATTGTTACAATTCAGTATGGAAAATACAAAACACTATTAACATTGTTGGCCAAGCACACAGTGTAGTTGTTAACCTTCAGCCTTGAGGTGCGGTGCAGCAGAAGGGAGCTTGAGTAATTTTACAGTTTTTATAGCATTACATTTTTTTTGGCCAAAATAAATCAAATGTCTCCAGTAGCAACATAGAGTTTAGATTTCTGCACATGCTGATATCAACAGATCTTGAATATCTGTCAAGAATGTCCTGGAATTTTGTCAAAACTTTCTCTTTATTTAAAAGGTTTTGACAAAATTCCAGGACATCCTTGACAGATATTCAAGATCTGTTGATATTAGCATGTGCAGAAAACTAAACTTTATGTTGCTACTGGAGAAATATTTGACTTATTTTGGCCAAAAAAATTGTAATGCTATAAAAACTGTAAAATTACTCGTACTCCTTTCTGCCGCTACTTAATGATCTTACATCGATTTATCATTCATATTAAAAAAAAAGTAAAAACCATAAATAATCATTTTATTATCTGGAAGATAAGTCATACATTTCATTACAATGAGATCTTCACAATGAAAAAAATTAATTTGGAAAATAAATTTTCATTGCACTATTCAAAGATTGTTAACGAAAATAAAAACACTTTATGAGATAACAAGATAATTGCTAAACAATAAATTCAAAGTTAACAAAATATTGCTACAGATTTTAAATTAAAACCACATAAATAATTCTTCATTATTTTTAACAATCATAAACTATTCAAGCAAACAAACTAATTATAATTAAAAAAAATTCAGCTAACATTAGCCACAATATTAAATTTGAAAATAAAACTTCTTTTGAAGAAAATTCAAATGTACAAAAATAAAGGAGACACAGTATCCAAATATTTACAACTCATACGAGGTAACAACATAAATATCGAATACAACAATATAGCCTCAAATTAATGGCAATATTTATTGCAATTGAGCAAATTATATATATAAAAAAAACAACAACTATCATCACAAACATGCAAACCCAAAAATATTATTCATTAACATTTTAAGTGTTTGTTAGTAATTCAAAGCAATAATATCACAAATACTATATTTTTATCAGCAACTTAAACCATTGTAACAAAGTAATGTTTGGTAAACATAAAAATAAATTCCTTATTTTTAAAATAATGTTCGTAGGCTAATTTGTTTTATTCAACAAATAGTAATAATATTATTGAAACAAAAAAAATTAAGGCCCCACTGGCTAAAAAAAAAATAAATGTTATTTTTTTTTTCTCTGTACGAAAAAGTAAGGCACTCTTGCCCATATGGGTGACTTACAATGTTGGTGAGTCAGATGAATAGGATTTACTTTGCGATATATCTTCCTTATCCAAAGATCGTGTCGAGGACACTTGTTTCCCAGGAGACCCTGGCAAGGACTGAGTGACACTGCTTGTGACATTAGTCTCACTCCCAGAACTGGGAGACTTCATGGGTGAGCTCTCTGTTGTGTCGGGAGTACTAGTTCCACTGGCATTCTCCCCACTCAAAACCTTACCCTGTACAGGTTCAGGCTTTGCCTCCGGTTTCGGCTTGTGGTCTGGGTCAAAATGTCCTAACAAAATATCTTGCAACTCTTCAATTTCCTTGGGCTCACCTTTCACAGTTTCCAACAACTTGGAAATTCCTTGCTTACCATCTGCAGCATAGTGAACCGTTAAAGACTCATATTCAACACCAGCGTCTACAAGTAACCGGCGCAAGCCACTCGCACGCTGCCTCTCCTTGCGGCTGAAGCGCAAAAGTGGCCAAAAAATGGGGCGCAATGAGTTCTGTTTTTTAAGTATTCCCTTCAATTGTTCTAATTCTTCTTCTTCACTTTTTATGGACCAAACAAAACCACATATGGTTTCCAAAAAGCTTGTGGATGCTTCCCTTGCATCACCAGCTCCTTGAGCAGTTTCCGGCTTCTCGTCTCCTCCACATAGGTGATGGGTAACCTTATATTAAAAAAATAATAAAACACAATACTTAAGCATAAAAATATATCAATTAAATACCAAGAAATAACTTCAATTCAATAGAAATTAAACATGATAAACAAAAGGACACTATCCAATGTAAAGTTATAGAACCTGCCATGCTATGAATGCTATTTAGGTTATGTATCTGACACATAGTTGTGATGGATTGCACACATTAATAATGTGGTTAAGTATGATGCTTTAACACTTTACTAAAAAGATTGATTATTTTAGTAGAAATGCGTTTAACTTATTTTCTAATCTAATATTAATAAATTAAGCTTATGTTTTCCAAAGCAATTTCAGTTACTAGTGTCAAAAATTACGGGGACTGTATAAGTGGTTGATGTTTACAAATTGATGTGATTTAATTTATTCATCTATGATTCTTATCAAATCAACATTAATGCAGCTGGTCAAGACAAGAGCCCAAGCCTATTAAATGTATTGGACAGGACCTGCAGGGCTATTATGAACATTCAACGCAAAGTTAGTTGCTACCGCTAGTTAGCTTCACTTTAGAGGAAAAGATAGCGTTTGGGTTATTATGACCACCACACTTTGTATCGTCCGCTAGTTTTAGCTTCGACTTTGCTTCTAGCGTCAACGCACAGAATAAAATCAGTTTGCGTCAACAGTTGGCAACACTTTTCCAAAGAATATTACCTTTTAAGAAGTTAGAGGCTAGAAATAAGTTACATTTATTTCAAGAATGCTGGTATTCATGACTGGACATTATTCATTTATTTCTATTTTCCCAAACAGCTGATTACAAGTCACATTATTTTCAAGAAAGATTTAACCTAGCTTAATTTAATAAATCTCTCGTATAACTTTGTTTGCTTACGATTTGAAATGAAAAAATACTAGGCTTACATTATTCAATACACATAACTTATTGTAGTCAAAAAAGCATGTGAACTATGCATAAAAATAGTAATGTCACACGGGGAAATGAATAAATTAATATGAAAAGTTGGCTAATAAAGAAACAATGTTTTTTGTAAGATGTATGCTTTACAACCCAATGCTTTATTCTTCATGTATTCATGTTGATACTGGAACAAGTGTGTTTTATTCCATTAATTTAAAATAATTTCAACAGTTTATAATGTACACTTCTCCTTATATTTAGGCCTAATTTAATTAAAATAACTTTAATTTACAACAAAACAAATATACGCCTTATAAAACTTTGTTTCAAAAACAACATTTATCACACAGTAGATTAATATTTTGTATTTTGGCTTTCTTAGTAGGCCTATTGTAAAACCGTTCTCGATTTTGTCAAGCCAAAAATTGAACGTTCAAAGATATAGGCCTACAGTAAGGTGTTTTAAATTTTATGTTGTTTGATTGAGTTGAGATTAGATAAAGATAACTTCCTATCTATACAGTACTCCACTTGAACATATATAGGCCGACTTTGTGCTAATTTTATTAATTTACAGTGTTGAAAAGGTTCTCATGTTTGAGATTGAATCAAATATGCGGTGTTAAGATCTTAGAAAATAAAACTAATTATTTAAAGTTGATGAAAGCGTTCAAAATCTCCCAAAAATTGTTTTCACACTGAATATTTTCGACAACTTAATGTCAGTCGTCCTACTAAGTTAACAAAAAAAGTAAACGAAAGGGTGGTTTGGATGGCTAAAAAAAGTAAAATGCATCTTTTAATTAAAAGGAATTATTGAGACTTTAGTTAAGTGATTAAGAATATAAGGATATTATATTTCTTTATAATGAGTTGTTTGCAATTTATTCACTTCAGTATAACTAGGCCTAACAACTAATTATTGATTTCAGATAAATTTAGTAAACCTTTTATGATTAAAAAACCTAGGCCTAAGCCATACCACATGTAAACATTAAGCTATGGCCTATTTTGGTTTTTCCAGTCTTGGTTGCATTATTCCATAGGCCTACAACTCACATTAATGTGGATAGTAGCTACTACTATATGTACGATTCAGTTTAAATAGGATTACATTATTAAAGTTTTGTTGAGGCTTCTTGAACAAATTAGTCCTGCATTTTTATTACCTTGTCAACAGAATGATAAGTGTGTTGATGGTGACTAATAATGCAATTTGATAGTGTTATGTTTCAAAGAAAATATTATTTTAGCATTCAGTATAAGCGTACTATCCCTACATTATGATATAGGCCTATTTAAAGTTAGATTTATGTGAAAAACACACAACAACGTTTTGGGATTATTATATTGGGCTAATGCGATGGCAAGTTTAAATAATGTAACACAAAACACCTAATACAGGGTGGCTACAAAACATATTTCACAAAATTCCCCGACTTTTCCAGGTAATATTTTTCAATTTTCCCTGACTACTTTTTTCCAGTTTTTATGGTGGGTGATGACTTGTTTTATTTATTATTGATCACATATTAAAAAAGTTTGTATCTACTAAACATAAACAGTTGTGTCAGTTATTTTAAAAATTAAAATGTTATTTTATTTAGGTATTATTAACTGTTGATTTAGTGTTTAGTTAAAAAATTAATGGAATATTTTAGACATATTTTTTAATTCCCTGACTTTTCCCTATTTTTAGTTAAATTCCCTGTTTTCCCTGTCATCCGAAAATTCCCTGACTTTTCCAGGTTTTCCCTGTTTTCCCTGACTGTAGCCACCATGTAATAAATTACAAAGACAAGCAAACATAACCTCGTAACGCAAACCAAAGGAAAAGTAAAATGTCTGCGCAACTTAGCGTCACGCTACTAGGAAAATATTTGCGCCCGCAAGGACTTTGCTTTCGCAAAGTGGTCGGCCATAATAACTTTTGACGCAAAGTCTAGCGTGTCTCTGCTAACGGTCGCAAATTCGTTTTGCGTCGTGGTCATAATAGCCCTGCTGGTCCACAAATTAACTATTAATTATAGTTTTACTTAGGGAATATCAAGAATCAATTTTGGTTAAAAATAATTCATGTTGGAGACTATTATGATCCATTAATGGATCAAACAAGTCTATATTTATGTGAGAGTAGCCCATACCCTTCTTAATTTGAACAAAATTAGGCTGACTATAGACAAATCTGTTATCGTACATTTATAATTAAATTGGAAGAAATATTTATGTTAGTGCATTGATTAGAAAAGGGTTAGAATCGCAGTCTTAGACCTAGTGTTCAAATGTTTCACCTGATAAGCAAGTCGTGCCCTTTCCATAGCGTTGTCCAGGTCTCCTTCCTTGTCGAGGAGCACTTTCGAAAGCGTACGCAGTGAGAAGGACTTTACAGTCTTGGCACACTTTAGCTCAGCGATGGTGTAACTGTTAACAAAGCCCTTGACGACAGCCATAAATCTGTCAACCAGATTGTACCTGCGCAGCGATTCAAGAAGCAGGGCAGGGGCGCACTTACGAGGCTCATGACTCACCAGAAGAACCCCATCAAGGTCCTTGCCTCGCAACTCCTCAAGCCAATGGAGAAAGTCGTTTAAGGCAGAAATTTCACTTTTAGTCTTCAGTATCTGCAACAAGAAAAACACACGCGTCTTGGATGGGAAGGTAAAGCCTTTAAAATTAATAAAACAAAGCTTTTTAATTTCTCCATCTTGTCTTAATACCTGTCCAAGCTATACATACTATTCACACTAAATGGGTAGGAATATGAAAGGTATAATTGAGATCAAATGTACCAAGATTTGTGTGAGGGGAAATGGGAAACACTCTAGGAGAAAGTACCCTCAATACACACGATAGACTCAAACCTCAACCTCACCGTCACTGGCTAACCAAACTTTATGAGCCTAACATTTGGCCCCTGAGCCTACCAATGTGTGTAATCAGGAGAATTATTATAGGAACAATTTTACAATAATAAACATTACAAAAAGCTTATTACAATGGTAAATCAAAATTATGATACCAAATATATACTAGATAGATGTATTGAAGTTAATTGCAAAATTGACATGCATTATATAATTTTTTCAGATCAAGTAGGCTTTATAAAATTTTAAATCCAGTATGGGCAGGTCACCTAAGACACAACAAACCAAATATATTTTTTTAGTGATTAAAACTAATTATTTATAAATAAAGAAATAACATCTAATATAAAAATATTTGTAACAAACAAGTGACCAACATGCTGGTAAAAGTTTAACTGTTGATAAAAATTGAGGACGTTTTGGACTGGGTAACAAGCTCACACATTTGCTTAATTTGTTTAATCAGAGTTAACCATTGTCATATTGGAACCAGTAGGTCGAAACCACAATTTAGAACTAGCATATAAAACTAGTAATGGAAACAAATCATTAGAATTGTCAATCAAATTCTTTCAGCATTTATTTACCACTGCATGCCCAGCACATATCCGTTTGTTGGTTTATTGAATTTGGTTCGCTAACTATGTTTAAAGCTCATCTTAATATTTTATTATTGCTAGTGATTTCAGTGTCCACCATTTAATTTGTAAATGCTATACATTTAGTGCCGTAATAATAAATTGGTGCCTGTTTCTTAACTTGAAGGATAAAACAAATGAATGGAAACACTTCCCAAGTAACACGCTAGCCGATTGGACGGGATAATCCTTTTAGTTGGGGTTACAAACCCTTTGTAATGATGAAAAGGCTACATGTGAAACAGGAACCATCGTGATGGGTTAAGGAACAATGTATCTTAATAGCACAATAATTCCTATTTACTGTGTGTTCCAAGGGTGATTCACATCGTTTAGACTAGATAAGATAATAGTGTCGGCCACCACCATTATTTCAAACATGTAAATTGTAACCCTAGTGCACTTTTTATAAACTGTAATTTCAAATGGTATTTGAACTTTTAAAATAAAACTTGATGTCATCAACCTTGTCATTTTCATCTGTACTTAATTCCCCACCTTCACAAGTATTAAAACCCCCTGACAAGCTCTTCAATGCTATACCAAGAATACTGGCACCATACAAATTCATCGGCAAGCTGTAAAAAAATATTTAAAGGTTTGGTGGGTCAAGTCATCGACAGTAAGCCCGTTGACAAAATTTTAACAAATATTTGGAAGAATGAGTGGGTCAAGTGGTTAACACCAGTAGGACCATTTCATCGACACTCAACCCGCCGACAAAATGTAACCCATATTTTCAAGGCCAGGTGGGTCAAGTCATCGACCCTACTTGGACCAAGTCATCGACAAGCTCCAGTATAGGAGGTTCAAGTCATCAACCCTACTTGGACCAAGTCATCGACAAGCTCCAGTATAGGAGGTTCAAGTCATCGACACTACTTGGACCAAGTCATCAACAAGCTCCAGTATAGGAGGTTCAAGTCATCGACACTACTTGGACCAACTCGTCGACAAGCTCCAGTATAGGAGGTTCAAGTCATCGACACTACTTGGACCAACTTGTCGACAAGCTCCAGTATAGGAGGGTCAAGTCATCAACCCTACTTGGACCAACTCGTCGACAAGCTCAGGTATAGGAGGGTCAAGTCATCAACCCTACTAGGACCAACTCGTCGACAAGCTCAGGTATAGGAGGGTCAAGTCATCGATACAATAATAATACATCTTATCAATAACTATTTTGTAATATAATATATAAATAAAACAAAGAATGTGTGTGTAAGGGGCATTGCGCGATATCAATCACACGCAGGGGTCTGAAATTTTCAAAAAGTAACTCTTGTGCATGTACATGTGCACCTTAAAGCTGGAATTTTACAATTTGAATTATATATTTCATAAATTAATTAAAAGCGGGTTGTGGCAGTATAAATTATACACAGTTTATAGCCATCAAGAAACACAATAACACTAATTGGTTGTCAAGGTGTATATAAAAATTTTACTATACATATAAAACTATATTAAAACTCACCTATCGGGTCAATTACACCAGTGATCTTGAGGTAGGTTCGCACATAATATATAAGCACCCATTAAGTTTAGAAATTATGAAACAACCCTTTTTATTTTCAATGATAGTGTTTTTTTTACCAATCGGCATCCATAAGAGATGATGAGGCCGTACAATATAATATATACTGAAATAAAAGCCATTATATAAACTCTTAAAATCAAGATTACATGTCAACTAGCTGTGTGATTCAAATAAATCATAAATAAGTCAATGATAAGAAATTTTAAAATATATAAATCTGAATTGAAATTTGAGCTACAATATATATTCAACAGACATGATGCTGGTAAAAATGGAGGGTTTAAAAATTCCCAAAATTAAATAATTTATTTTTCAGAAGATTCAGATCTGTCTGGTGGGTATAAGAACCACCTCAATCCTCCATTAAGGTCTTATCTTTAAATTTCAAAATGAATCAGCGGTAAATGGGGAGTGGGGCTCTTCTCAAGATTATTAAAACTGATATAAAAAAAATCTTTTTGTCGATGTAGACCTCCCTGGAGTAACCAAATGATGTATGTACATATCAAATTTCAACATTGAGGCCCGGGAAATGGAAGAGATCAAAAATGATACAATTAATATAGAACACTACTTTCCAAAGTTGTTTAAAATTGAAATTCGGTAAGCATGTAAATACACCAACTAGTATTATCAAATAAATCTTAAAATTTCAAAACAGGGAATGTCGGAAGGGGGGTTACTAGCTTCAAATCTTTCCAAAATTGTTTTAAAATCTTTTTGGCATGAAAGAGAATTAACTTTGTTCAGTTTGTAAAAGGACCACCTCACAATAACAACAAATGCTGGAAAGTTTGGAATTTAAAAGTAGGGAGCAAGAAATGGCCAAAAGATCAAAAAAACAAATTCTCTTGATATGATAGTAATTTTGAATTTTGTAAAAGCAGATGAAAAAATCTAAAAATAAACAAATGAAAAAACTAGAAATAATCTTAAAGAGGGCTCAGTAGCATTGAGATAAAGCAATGTTGAAGGATAAATTAGTGCATGTATAGCGGTGATATAACCGTTAAAATGAACAAATTCTGGAGACATTGCTCAATGAGCCTTGATGCTCTTTAAGAAACCATGTCTATTAATCGTGTTTCTTTAACAAAGTATATTATTTATTTATTCTCTTTGGTGAATAGTGACATTTTTCCCCAAAATATTTCTTTAACAATGTATATTAGTTCGTTTATCTTATTTGATGATAGTCAATATCGTGCAGTTATAAATTGCCTTTTTTGTGCATTCAGACTATGTAATATTTAGTTTAATACATATATTTTACTTTAATTTTTTAATTTTCCGGATTGGTTTAAGATCAAGGCCATACATAGTCAAGGGGGGTTTTTAAGCCCCCATAAATTTTATGAACCAAATATATATCTCGTTCAGACAATATCAAAACTAAGGTACAAGTACAAATTGGGGAGTTGTGTTACCATAAAAAGCACTTCAGAGTTTTTCTAGCTTTCAGCAATTAGAGGGTTATGTTGCCATAAAAAATATTTCAGTTAGCTTCTAGAACTGTTTATCATTTATAATTTTTTCTAGCCTTCAGCAATTGGGTAATGTACAAACCAAAGAACCCCCGCAATTATTGGCTGACTACGACATTGTTTGGGGTTATCAAAGCTAGCTCAGGATTTTACAATGAGAAAATATTGAAAAGTTGGTAGCCGCATGCTTAACTTTCTAATATGATATAGTTTCGACACTGCTCAACCGTTCGAAGAACAGGTAAACTGCTAGTTTAAAATAATTATTAGTTTTGGCTAATTTGGAAAATATACAACTTAGCCGATTTAACTGCCCCTGAGTCTCTGACTATGAGCCAAAGAGAAAAACAACAACACAACCAAACCACTGCCATCAAGGTTCGAATGGCACCCACTAGAGTGCGCCACATAACTATAAGCGTTCCAAAGAGCTTAAGCTGTGAAGAGAGGTTGTTCTATTATAATCTAGAAGGTTCCAGTTGTTTGGAGTGTATAGTAGAAGTTATTGTTGTCACGCGCATTCCCCCCTTGGTGATCCATATGTATTCCCCCACCATGTATCCAGTTATCCAATGTCCTCTGGGTTTTTGTATATATAGTGCCGGCGGGGCAGCTTGTCGGCTCTCTTGGACTTAGCTTGAATGGAGGAATAAGAAGCTAAGGCTTCAGATAGTTAAAATGTAATAACAAGTTTCTATTTTGGCTTAGTATTACTTCATTATTATTAATTAATTATTTATACATTTAACCTTTCAACATTCTTGTTTCGGCAATATATATTATTATTATTTTGCAAAGGGTTTATAATGCATGTAAATCTTAGACTGATGTTGAATTTTGTCATGTATGAAAAATGTTGATTATTATAAGGATATCGATACTTGATTTATTTTTGTGGGTATCAATACTTAAGTTACTATTGAAGATCTTGATACTTAGGTTATTTTTGTGTAAATCGATTAGTTTGAGGATATAACTTCTGATATGATTGTGAGATGAAAGTAACTCTACAATGACGGATGATATTGATATTTTGCAGCCAATTTTGGTTTTGTCGTCTATAAATATAACATAACAGGTTTCACTTGAAGTTTAAAATTTATATCCGTTGCCCTTATTATGATTGTGTAGTTTAGTTAGGGTTTTGTGTATAATGGGGATGTGTATAGAGGATTTAGAAAAGATGAGGGAAGTTTGAGAACTCACCTTTGTAAATAATGAAGATAGATTATGTAATTGATATTTGTTTACGAGGGTCACATAACTTCACCAGTTTGTTCCGTGCGGAAAGAAATGATTTAATTATTATTGTTCTATTCTGATGCAGCTGTTTTGAGTGTAAAACTGCATTTAACTTTGATATAATTTTGTTTACATCAATCATTCTAAATTTTAAAGAATACTATTTGTTTACCAACTTGACTATCATTATGATTTATTAATATATCTATATATTGTTCAAACTTAATCATATCCTTATACTTATATATTTAATTATGTTATTTATGAATAAATACCAACAATGCAACTTCAAGTTTTCTTTAAAGTTAGGAATAGAGAAAATACCCTTAGGTCATGTGTGTTTTCTTTGCTTTTTCTTTGTGGGTACATATATATAATTTTCTTTGAGGACAACCGTCAACATATCATTCCCACAACCGGTGTGAGTTGCGTGCTTAGTTTCGAATGTTTATACTTAAGACATTCAAAACAAGAACTCCAGCTACTCACTCCTATTGCCCTTTTTGATGGTATTCAGTTGGACCTCCTATTGTGGTTTAGTTTAGCTAAGGAGGGTTCAATGTGTTTATCAGGCGTCTCAGTTATATCCATATGAAATTTACCACAATTGGTACATTGTTTTGGGTGTGATTGAGCTACAAATAAACAAAAAGCACTTAATTTTTATATATTTGGATATGAATGAAAAGAATCACCTGAGATGACATCTTCTAGTTTTATAACCAAGCTCTGAATCAGACATAGGCATGTCCAATCTTTTTCTCTAGCTTGCTACTAATTATGCTGATTAACTTGAACATGCCACTCCATTCTAATACCTCTACCCTAACTTCATCCTACCATCAATAGCTTGCAAAAAGTACAATGAAAATATATTAAGCCTATGATTATTATTTTTTTACTCTTGAGATAGGAAGAGTTTTGGGTTTTTATATTTACTTTAGGTAACATATAAAAAATAAACAATAATAGTGAAAACAAACCCCTAAACATAAAACATTTCCAGAAAAAAATCAAGATTAATTTTAAAATTAACATGAATAACAAAGTGGTTTAAAAGAAACATACTTTGTGATTTCTTGTAGTATTTTGTTGTTTTATTAATATTGTTATTATCAAGAAAACCTAATTATACAAAAAGTGTAAGGTTGTCGAAGAAGCAAGAAGAATAAACTTTAAGAGTGCCACTTAAAATAGCTTTGTTGTTTGTTTGACAGGTTTTATTTATTATTTAAACATATACATACTTTCATTAATAAAAAACACACGAAACATAGAGGGAAAACAGTTAACACCAGCACCAAAGGGCTCTTGTAAACGGACACGACATGGGATACATAAGACAATCACAACGTGGAAGGGCGTTGGCGCCGTTGCGGGCTGAAAAATACCGTCCTTAGGGTAGGGGTGGGAATTTTTTTTTTTACAAAAACCCACCCCATAGCTCATAACAGGTCGCAAGGACCGTAGGGATACACAAAACGTACAGAGGGGCTTTGTGTGCCACTTGTAACAGGCATATTGTGGGTTGGTCTGCGGTTGCACCATTTAGTTGTCTAACCTATGTTTAACTCCCAAGGTGACCTGGTGGTCTAGGGGTAAGGTGTCAAGACTTCTATGCTGGCGGCCGGGGTTGAATCCTCGGTTCTGGCAAAGATTTATCTGAATACCAAACCCTTCCTTCACCTCTGACAAGACTTCTTGTGAATGTGGGGAATGCCAGGCCTCCACCGTGGTTCGGATTCCACGATAAACTGTAGGTCCTCCATTTCATCTCACAATCACCCAACCATTACACATTAGCGTGAGTGTGTATAACCCGAACGGGTAGTAAGACGCGGTGCTAATAATAATAATTTAACTCTCAATTGGTCAGCTATAACGAAACAGCCTGGATTTGCTAGTATTTCAGTCTGTTAAGTCGCTCACCAACAGCAGACCTTTGTTTATTTTACTGTTAATAACAGGGTGGCCACTCAAACTGTAGAATAAAATTCCAGCACAATTCCTTGTTTTCCTGGCAAAATAAAAGATTTTCACAATTTTTTAAAAGGTTGTTCCTCCAATTGTGAGACTATGAACATGTGATGGTTAGTAAAAAGTGTGTAACACGCCATCAAATGTTTGTACCTGTGCAAGTACTAGTTTAGTACATAATTAGAGTCTTACCAAATTATTATTATTATTATTATTATTATTAGCACCGCGTCTTACTACCCGTTCAGGTTATACGCACTTACGCTAATGTGTAATAATAGGGTGATTGTGAGATGAAATGAGGGACCTACAGTTTAACGTGGAATCCGAACCACGGTGGTAGACCTGGCATTCCTCACATTCACAAGATGTCTTGTCAGAGGTGAAGGAAGGGTTTGGTAATCAGATAAATCTTTGCCGGGACTTATTTCAAGTAGTCCTCACCCAGAAACTTTCTGAAAATTAGATTCGTCAAAAAGCTATCGTATTTGTAGTGGTCCTTCCCGAGCAATTTTTTGAAATGTGAATGCTCCCAAAAGTTATTTAGACTGATATCTACATGAACATTTTTGGAATATTAAATATATCTAGAAACTATTAGAAGAAACCTTTCCTTCAAATTTTTAAAGATCGGGTTGATTTTGATTGACACAAGACATGTTGGCAGCCGTGTTAACACTAAAATGTCAACTAGTGTGATTTTTCTGGAAATTGAGAATAAAATTTGTTAACTTAATTTGGTCACACCTTTGAATCATTGTCAGCATGAACAGCTTCCAGGAACATAGGCCTCTCGACCGGATTTCTTCCCACCACCTTGGCCCAGTCCTCTTTCTCCTCCTTACTCCCTTCAGACATCTGTCCCTTTGTATTCCTCTTGGCCTTCTACCCTCACCTTCATAGCCACATCCTCCTGGGCATCCCTTTTCTCTTCTCACATGACCATACCACCTTAGTCGTGCCTTTTTTTTTCTATCCTGTCCTAAACTGGCTCTTCCTTTACTATTTTTATTAATCTCTCATTTCTCATCCTGTCAAATTTTGTCACATTGATCCTGCTTCTCAGAAAACTCTGTACTCTCAGCTGCATTCTGCTTTAATCTTGTTCCTTCGTCACCCAAGTTTCTGCAGAATGCGTCAGTATAGGTAGGTAATAGGCATTGTAGATCACTCCCTTGCACTTGTCTGGCGCATCCCTGCTCCAAATCGTGCTTCTCACATTTCTGAAAATTGACTCTGCTTGCCTTCCTCTCTCACTTATTTCTCTCCTGTTCCTTCCACTCTCCACTACAATACTGCTCAGATACTTGAACCTTTTTACTACATTCAATTGCTCCCCCATTACTGTCACACCAGTTGTATATATTCCATTCACGGTAGAAATTACTCTCTGAAAGGTCTTTTTTCCTACCAATATCCTACTATATAGTAGATTTATTGTAGGGAAAAAAGGCCTTTCAGAAGTCAATTCCTACGGTGAATGGAGTATACCTGTCCTTCCTTGTTGTGATCACCATCTGACTTCCTTACATTGAGTCTCAATTCCATACCACTCCACCACTTCTATCCGAACCTCCAGTTGCTCCTGTACTTCTTTATCCTCACTACCCCACAACACCAAGTCATCTGCAAACACCAATGCTTTTATCTTACACTCCCGAATTCTTTCGGCCATTTTGTTCATCACTACAATGAACAGTAGTGGTGAGAGCTCACTACCGTGTTTCAGACCAATCTGTCTTCTTTCCCACTTTCACACAGCTTGCACTACCCTTGTATGTATCTCCCACTGTTTAATGTCTCATCTTGCACTCCCTTTCTTCTCCAGCGCTTTCCTTTTTCTTCTTCTGTACAAAGTCATGTGCTTTTAAAACATCCTGGAAGGCCATAATCGGTATTTTTCTCTCCACCCAGTGTGTGTCAAGACTTGCAGCTGTCTCACAGCAAAAATAAGATCCAGTGAACTGACCTTCCTGGTCTGAAGTCATATTGCTCTTCTCAATCCTCTTCCTACTGTTCCTCTAATATTTTTTTTTTGTAAGCCTTTGCACAGTGGCTCATCAAGGTTACTCCGCTGTAGTTCTCACACTTTTTCCTGTCCTTTTTGAAGATGGCTCCTATTTTTCGGGCCCTCTTCCAGTCTTCTGGAACCTTAAGGCACTTAAAAATTTAAAATTTCCCACGGGCAACAACATTAAAGCAATTTTATGTTTTTTTCCCCCCCCAATGCTTAAAAATTCAAGAATAGTTCCTGGTTTTCCCGATGAATGTATTATTATTATTAGCACCGCGTCTTACTACCCGTTCGGGTTATACGCACTTACGCTAATGTGTAATGGTAGGGTGATTGTGAGATGAAATGGAGGACCTACAGTTTAACGTGGGATCCGAACCACGGTGGAGGCCTGGCATTCCCCACATTCACAAGATGTCTTGTCAGAGGTGAAGGAAGGGTTTGGTAATCAGATAAATCTGTGCCGGGACCGGGGATCGAACCCCGGCCGCCAGCATAGAAGTCTGACACCTTACCCCTAGACCACCAGGTCACCCCCCAATGAATGGCAACCCTGAATACGCTGGTAAAATGAGAAGGAAAAAAGAGGGTAGATATTTTTTAGTATAAGATGCTGCACCTCTATATGGTAAACAAATATTACTGACTACTCACCCTTACCTTATTACAAATTGCCACCATGCTGAGCAAACTAGCCCGATGAGTAATTTTTTTGGACAGTAAATCACGGCTGCCACGACTTCCCAAAATAGCTATGTATTATTAAGAAGAACAAACGAGATATTTGGCCAGCAGGATATAAGATGTTAAAACTCAACGGTAATCAGTGTACCCCACTACTAGCACAGCCTTATTGTTTGTTTGTGTAAGACTTCTATTAAACGCAAAATATCTAGCACTTGGGCTTACTTGAAATTCAAGCTTTAAGTATAATTGAAAACATATACTGGGCGGGTACCTATCATATAAAGTGGGCTATATACATTAAACCTTTTTTTAAAGGATGCTCTTATTCATAAAATATAAAAGTTTTATGATTAACCTATTATGATTAGCATATCAATAAGGCCCACATCATATTCTATACTAATAAAAAAATAGTTAATTTAGCTAGTTTGAATAAAGAAAATCAATAAACCGAGTTATCTAAGAAACGTTGCAATCTGAGTTTGGAGAAAAAGTAGCACACCTAAAACTATATCCTAAAGAAATATTGTTTTTACAAACACAAAGATATACAAATGAGACACACTTATCTTTTTATCTTGTTTGAAGAAATTTTCAAACTCTTCTAGTGAAATTACACTATGTAAAATCCCAAAGGTACTGTATCCATGAGAACCAAGCCAATTACAAATGCAACACCCGTTAGATGACATCAAAAAATTAATATAAAAGCCAGAATTATAGTTTAAAAGAATTATTATGATAAAAAACCAACTTTCAACCTTTCATAATTTGTATGTAATTATGGTTCCCACCCAACCTAACTAAACCTTTGTGTTTAAAAATTAACATTTTGAATGATAAAAAAAATGTTTATAGGAAAATGTCATGAAACAAGAACAATGGGTCAACATTATCATGCAAAATTATCAAAATTTCTAGACCTATTATTATCATCTTTGTATTATTATCAGCGCCGCGTCTTACTACCCGTTCGGGTTATACGCACTTACGCTAATGTGTAATGGTAAGGTGATTGTGAGATGAAATGGAGGACCTACAGTTTAACGTGGGATCCAAACCACGGTGGAGGCCTGGCATTCCTCACATTCACAAGATGTCTTGTCAGAGGCGAAGGAAGGGTTTGGTAATCAGATAAATCTGTGCCGGGACCGAGGATTGAACCCCGGCCGCCAGCACAGAAGTCTGACACCTTACCCCTAGACCGCCAGGTCACCATCTTTGTGTTATTCATTTCAGTGCAAAGTATATACACTTATAACATATATTGTTAACAAAATAAATAAAATGTTTTATCATCATCATAAATTGACAATTTGTTTCAAAATGCCCTACCCTCGGCACATGTACTGCGAATGTTCAGAATAATCATAATGCGCTAAGCCTAGCAAAACTAACACCAGTAGACCTAATCAAATGGACAATAAAGTTTTCTATGTATTTAAAATAATAACTAAACAACATCAGAGGATGAAGATGTCTACTCACCTTCCCAGACTTGGAATCTTTTAACATGCGATAGCGCCCAATCGTCACCACCCTTATGTTATGCCTTCGCTTTGCGGCCATGTTCAGATCACGGTATGGCATCACATATTGTGAGAAGCTGTTGTCTTTAGAAAATGCGGCGATCTGGCAGATCTCGTCGACCAGCCGGCGGCCGGTCGTGTCTACATCCCAGCCAACCACATAGTACTTGCCTACCGGTATGCCAAGCTTAGCATCAATTTCAAAGCCATTTTCCTTTGATGTTGACACCATAGCACTGCTTACTGAAATTATAAAACAAAACAATAATATGTATTAAAAGTTACTAGCTTAGTGCACAATACAAAACATGATGAAATACTGACCAGGCGATTAAAATATTTGTTTATTTGTACAGAGTACACATTCCTTTCAAAACTATTACTAAGTGGCTATACAAGGGCTGTGTCTGAATAGTCTGCACCCTGCACCCTTGTGCACTTTACTTGCACACTTTAATCCAGCACACTTCTTGTGCACTCCAGTGTGTATCTATCATGCATAGTACTTTTTTAAGATGTTTGGCAGCCACTTAAGAAAACTGAGTTTTCATAGAAAACAATATGTCTATGTTCTATTTAGTTTTAAATAGTTATTTTCCAGTCATTAATTTTATACCGATAGGCCTATCAATAATAGGCTAACTATATATATACTTAAATTAGTACGGTTGGCAATTTTTTTCCCCCTATAACTTAACCTACCTACACATTTTTAAAACTAAAAATGTATTTCCTTTAAAAATAAACTTTCATGCTACAGAAAAACATCAAACCAACTAAAACATATAAATTAACAAAGAACACATTGCCCAGCAAATAACTTTGATTTAACAGTTTAGGACTACCTATATTTATTCCAAAGGTGATGCATATCTGTAGAATTTTAAGCACATTTTGTTTGTTATGGTACAATATTTCAATATTTTATTTGGTTTACTATGCACACAAGAGTAGATCCATGTAGAATTGAAAGACACCAAGAATTATAAATATTTAACTATTTATCAATAATACATCTAAACAAAACCCTAACAAATCACAATGATGTGAACGTTCCTGTGATCATGTGAGTGATAGGCCTACACCGTGATCTTGCTAGCTAAAGCAGCTATGGCCTCATCGGATGATGTGTAGGCTACCATTCCCAATTATTTAAAAAATAGGCCTATATATTTAATACTGGTACAAGAAATGTGTGGACGTTACAAATGATTTATATGATTTTGTGACGATGATAAATTTACTTTGCATTTAAACTCTTAAGCTAGCAATGAGTTTTAGATCAAGGTCATTTATAGAGAAATATTTTTTTTGATAAAGTACATGCAGGCCCAGCGATATGTATATTTATCATATTATTATTATTTTTGTGGATGGGCATAATGCAAGCAATCTCTAGGCTTTCTAGCTTTTAATACCGAGTTAAACAAGATAGCCGAAAGTTCACTTAGGTGAGTATTTTCCTTATTTAATTTTAAGTGTTTTTTTATTGTTTATATTTTTCATGTTTAGAATTTATGTTTGCAAAAATGTATGACAACTATCAATATTGTTAAATGAAAGAGATTAAAATAAGCCAAAAATTGGACAGATGATGTGTACCATCCCCATTCCATTTAAAAACTAAAGCGTGCAATACAGTGCAAACTGTATCTCCCCTTCAATTAAGTTTGCTAAAAGAGACATGTCAGTACACTTGAAAGAGAATTCAAACACTAATCAAAAATGACTTCCCCGTTTAACTCAAGTTAAATGAAATTCTCAAGTGCCCTTGGTTTCTAAGGTCCCTTGGACAGACTATTATGACAGTGCCAAAGTTTCTGATTGGACACTTATAATATTTAAATTTTAAGAATACAATAAAGGGGCTACATAATCCTTTAAAGACTATTAGGCCTGAATGATTTCAATGAGATGTATAATAATATGGTGGCAAAGGCCTTATGCATTGGCAATACATATTTTAAATCTTATTTAATAGAAAACTAGTCTTTCTTTTATTTAAGAAGTAATGAATTTTATTATTAGTACACAGTGAAGTAACAATGATTGTTAAACACGTTTAAAAATACCTTGCACACTAAAACAAAATAACATGGGCCATTTAAAATGAATAGAATAACTTTTTACATAAAAAAAAGCCCCGCCCCTCAAAGAAAAATATAGTACAAGCGTTAATTAAAATAATGGTTCCATAATGGTAGTTAATTTATAATACTTACTTATGTGAATAATAGATTGTCAAAACAAAGTTCGAAAAAACGGAATTAATTTGTAATTTTAAGGGAAAGAAAAACAAATGTGCTTAGCAGAAAGTCCAAATCAATTCAGCACGTGGAGATTGTAAAACGACCGAGTTCATTCTTTACCATGAGTCACTTCAAAAATGACGTCATAGGTCGCTTTCAGTTTAGCTAAAATGTTCAATTGGAGGACAAAACATAACAAATACCATAAGAGATGAAATAAGTATGAAATTTGTCTACATTTTTAATAACATTTTATTTGTTAATATTTTTGTTTACCTAACATGTGGGAAGTAGGTATATTGTTACTACTATTATTTAATACGAGAATATTCATAATGCATTCTTATAAATTCTTTGCGCTGATTGAAT
>CABFVX010005211.1:42319-53763 GCA_902151425.1 Timema shepardi | reverse complement strand
CCCCCCCAAAAAAAAATTTCAGGGTTCAATAAAAGTGGCCGTTTACAAGGTACCGTCCTGTTAAATCATATAATTAATAATATTAGCCACACTAATAGTCGACCAGGAATAAGAGGAGGTGGGCAGAAAAACATGTCTCCAAATTATTGCTAGCCTATTTATGTTTATCAAATTGTTTATGATCTTTTATGAGAATATCAGAAAAAATCCGTCATTCATTGTGATAATAGCTTACTGTTCATATTAAAGGGCCAAATTGTTTAAAAATATAATTTGTTTTTTAGATAACTGTTCTTTCGACGTAACTAGACCAATCCGAATATTCACACAACAAGAACTAAAACGGTTGACAAGTTTACCAGTGAAATAGCTACCTACATACTAATAATTAGTCTACAATAAATATTTATTAAGACATGAATATTAAATTTGAAAATATTCCTGGTAAAATTACTCTTTATTTGCTAGAAATAAGGCTGGATTTTTTTCTTATAGCACATTCAAGATAGTTCATCATTTTTACCAAAGCTACCCTTATAATCAACCCTCCTGTCTGTTATTGTTGAAACAGACTGTACAGCGAGAAACTGCGGAATAGAATGGGATGGAATCCTACCCTGAGGAATACCTGTTGAAAGAGAAACGGACAGAGAAGGAAGAACACAATAAACAGAGACAATGACGTCAAATATTTTGAAACAGTTCCGACACAATCTCGGAGAAACTCGACACGTTCGGAGGAAATATAACAAATATATCATTTAGTAGCATAGATTAAAGACGTGTTTAATTTAATAAAACATTTTACAATAATAAACAATACATACACTAATAATTATAACAATAATAGTAATATTGTGTGTATGGTCTACATCATTCGTAGCCCAGTGTAGGAAGATTAGCCGTTGTACAGGGGACGCACGAATTCACTAATAGTACATCCTCTCCATGTCCTGGTGATAAGAGGTGAAGGTGATAGCGAGTATGAGGGTGATAGTGAGTATGAGGGTGATAGTGAGTATGAGGGTGATAGTGAGTATGAGGGTGTGGAACCAGTGGAAACACCTAAACCTAACTTAAACCTAAATAACCAAACCCTGGTAACCGTTGGGGTAATTCCTCTTTCGGGAATAATACCCAAGGTACTCTCCGGGAATCGAGCCCGTAGGCAGGTGCACTGACCACTACACCACGGGGCTAGTTACATAAACAAATTAATACACTAATAGGAACAATAAGGTGTTTATGATACGATTCACCGTGTCAATAACATTGTATATTTAAGCACACTAATGCTATTGTCCATTCGCGATAACTTTGACCTTTTCTGACAGTTGAAAAGGTATCCAAAACAGTTCAATTTTCATCCGCTTGTGTTTTTGGCGCGTGATGTTGTTATTTTACGAAAGTATTATAAGAAAAAATTAGAAATCCCGTTTAACAATTAAAAGTAAATATATTTTATCATTCAAAGCAAATAATTTAATTTAATGTATTTTTTTTTTAGATACATCACAAATTCGATGAATGTTGAAGAAATAAATAGCTTTAACATATTTTTGAGTTTTCTTTTTACTACGTTTGATTTATAATTTACTAGGTCCAGCCTGCTAAGGATAGGAATAGCTTTGACCTCTTTGATTATAATGAAGTTTACACCACGCCGTTGTAGCTTGATCCTCGGCCAAAAGTAGTCCAACTGGCAACGACCAATGAAACCGACGACATTGGCGATGCCCAATCATCTACCAACCATATGAAACACCTACCCAAGCACGTGTGGTCCAGTTTCCAGACGATGCTTGTAGGAGCCTTCTTTACCCAGATGATGTTGACTTAGATGTGGGACCAAGTGAATTTGTAGAACACCCGGAGTATTTGAACTAGACCCTTCAGAAAGTGTTATTCCAGTCTGAGGTCGTACTAAAGTCAATAAAATGTAGATCATTTGGAAGATATTTGGTTCAGTCGGCAGGCATCTTAGCGGATCCACGACTTTTTCACGTGAAGGTGATATAATTATAAGGGTTTAACGTCCGTAAAAACAATCGGATCTCCACGCGAAGTCATCGATTGCCTCGAGGCTTCAGAATCTTGGAAACCCTCATATGGCTTTGTCTTTGTGTTGAGCGAATGTGTGGCCTTTAGCATCATTGCTCTCTCACGGGACATCAGATCAATCGGATGTATGAGCGCTTAGAGCTAAAGACAACCCCCCCACAATCAACTCGGTCACCGGACGTCATGAAACCTTAGTCCCTTACAGGATAGGAACCCAGTCGTCGGGTGACTTGACGCTGTAGAACGATCATCTCCAGTTAATTGAGTTGACCCATTCTTCCGGCGTCTTGACACTATACAGCCCCTGGTCCCTCACGCGGAGTTCATTTAATCCCCGGTCTTCCTAACATCGTAAAACTTAGTGATGGCAGCGATGGCCGCCCACCCAAAGTCGTGGCTACAAGGACTGGAATCCCAGAAAGCCCCGTTGCAGCCCAATAGTTCAAAACATCGATAACGCACTTCGACGCTTCCAGGGACGCAACAAGAGACGATCGACCACACGCACCGTGACGGCACAGTGTCGGCGTGATCCTTCTTCTTCTGAGGACTTTGAGAGACATCCCTCTCCACCGTCGCCAGGCCATTGTCGGGCGGCCTAGGTATTGATGTGCTGGCGGCGATCCCTGCGCTGCTCGTCGAGAAAGAATCTGCCAAGAGATCACGTATTTCATCAGTATCATTCCGGTGACGATATATTTAAAGTTCTAGTCTAAAACTCTCTCATCATTTGGAAACAAGGTGAAGGGGAGGTTTGAAGTACTGGCACATAGAGAGGGCAACCGGAGCATTTTATTTTTATCACCGCGTCTTACTACCCGTCCGGGTTAAATGCTTGTCTATACTAATCACGCTAATGGTTTTAGAGATTAGGATGGCTATATTTAGAGGAAGTGTACTCGCAGTTGCGTGGAGGGAGAGTGGAAAGTAAATTAGATATTCAAAAAACTATTATTATTATTATTAGCACCGCGTCTTACTACCCGTTCGGGTTATACGCACTTACGCTAATGTGTGATGGTAGGATGATTGTGAGATGAAATGGAGGACCTACAGTTTAACGTGGGATCCGAACCACGGTGGAGGCCTGGCATTCCACACATTCACAAGATGTCTTGTCAGAGGTGAAGGAAGGGTTTGGTAATCAGATAAATCTGTGCCGGGACCGAGGATTGAACCCCGGACCTCCAGCACAGAAGTCTGACACCTTACCCCTAGACCACCAGGTTACCCAACCAACTATAATGAATACAAGTATAGTTTTGTTTGTGAAGTACCTGAGTTTACCTGTGCCAAACGCTATGCTGTCAGAATCTGGTCCGTGTTTCTCTTTCGTTGGTTTGATATGGTTGTGTTCCAAAGCAGGACTCGGAACGATCTTGTGGTTCGGATCCAGGAGACCATTCAGTTCGTTCGTCAACATATTTGCTGCAACATAAATTAACAAGGGTAAAGATTAGACAGGGATTTAAAACGCGATTGTTAATTTTTTATTTTATATGAATTTTTCTTTGCTAACACATATATTTTTTTTTCTCTCATGCGCATCTCACATCCTACTACCCGTTTGGTCTGTCCTCATATTCACATTATCAAGGTAGGGATAAAGAAGGTAGGATTTGAAGGAAATGTGCATGTATCAGCGTGAAGAGAGGGTGGGAAACCATCGAGGATATCATCGACTAGGGTTTTAAACCCAATATCCGCGTCATCTGCGATCCGATCTAATGCGAGAGTCACGTGTTAGCAGCTAACGAAGCGGGTATTTATTGTATTATTATTATTATTATTATTAGCACCACGTCTTACTACCCGTTCGGGTTATACGCACTTACGCTAATGTGTAATGGTAGGGTGATTGTGAGATGAAATGGAGGACCTACAGTTTAACGTGGAATCCGAACCACGGTGGAGGCCTGGCATTCCCCACATTCACAAGATGTCTTGTCAGAGGTGAAGGAAGGGTTTGGTAATCAGATAAATCTGTGCCGGGACCGAGGATTGAACCCCGGACCTCCAGCACAGAAGTCTGACACCTTACCCCTAGACCACCAGGTTACCCAACCAACTATAATGAATACAAGTATAGTTTTGTTTGTGAAGTACCTGAGTTTACCTGTGCCAAACGCTATGCTGTCAGAATCTGGTCCGTGTTTCTCTTTCGTTGGTTTGATATGGTTGTGTTCCAAAGCAGGACTCGGAACGATCTTGTGGTTCGGATCCAGGAGACCATTCAGTTCGTTCGTCAACATATTTGCTGCAACATAAATTAACAAGGGTAAAGATTAGACAGGGATTTAAAACGCGATTGTTAATTTTTTATTTTATATGAATTTTTCTTTGCTAACACATATATTTTTTTTTCTCTCATGCGCATCTCACATCCTACTACCCGTTTGGTCTGTCCTCATATTCACATTATCAAGGTAGGGATAAAGAAGGTAGGATTTGAAGGAAATGTGCATGTATCAGCGTGAAGAGAGGGTGGGAAACCATCGAGGATATCATCGACTAGGGTTTTAAACCCAATATCCGCGTCATCTGCGATCCGATCTAATGCGAGAGTCACGTGTTAGCAGCTAACGAAGCGGGTATTTATTGTATTATTATTATTATTATTATTAGCACCACGTCTTACTACCCGTTCGGGTTATACGCACTTACGCTAATGTGTAATGGTAGGGTGATTGTGAGATGAAATGGAGGACCTACAGTTTAACGTGGAATCCGAACCACGGTGGAGGCCTGGCATTCCCCACATTCACAAGATGTCTTGTCAGAGGTGAAGGAAGGGTAATTTCTTAGTTTATTCAGCAGTCTTCAGTTTGGAATTACTATAGGCCTATGTTATTTATCTGGCAATACATTTTTATGCTTTAAGCAACAATGAAAATTATATTAATGTAAGCTAGGTAGGCCTAGTTTAATTGTCAGCTTCCCAAATATTTTAAAGTTCATAAAACTGTGATAGGATTGACACCCCCCCCTTAAATGCAATGTACCACCACCACCACCACCAATCCAATAAACAATACTGCCGAACTGATGAATTTGAGTGTGCTTTTTCTTAAATGTTTTCCCACTCTCTCTACACGCAAATGGTGTACATGGGTATACTGCCTATTTATTTGTATAAAATAGGTGGGAGGGATGAGACTGGCTAAAGTTACTTCCTGCTTTGATACACACCAACTCCCAGGACAAAATATAAGTGTATTTAAGATATTTCTAATATCGCTAACCCCTGATCGCAAGGAACTTGAGAACTGGCAACCCTGTCTTAAACTACTATTAACGTTCCCTCCAATGCGTATCAAGGTATACCAAAGGTGACCGACCACCCATCCCGTATTTAATTTTACTTTGAGAGTTTCAACCCCAACGCGTATGTGTTCCGTAAATGTCCCATATTTTAGAAATTGCATGGTGTGAAACATAGGTATTTTACAATATTAATTATTATTTTTAGCACCTCGTCTTACTACCCGTTCGGGCTATACGCACTTACGCTAATGTGTAATGGTAGGGTGATTGTGAGATGAAATGGAGGACCTACAGTTTAACGTGGAATCCGAACCACGGTGGGAGGCCTGGCATTCCCCACATTCACAAGATGTCTTGTCAGAGGTTAAGGAAGGGTTTGGTACTCAGATAAATCTTTGCCGGGACCGAGGATTGAACCCCGGCCACCAACATAGAAGTCTGACACTTTACCCCTAAACCACCAGGTCACCTGGGTATTTATTTCCTAATCGTATTAGTAAATTTTTAGCTCCTAGAAGAATATTTAGGCCAGCTTCTTTTTTTATTTTATATGTTTATTTTAAATTAATATTCTCAAAAATTTTGTTTTCTAACATTAGACTTGAGAAATTTGTTTGATAGGAAATGCACCTGCATTAGCGTGAAGTGGTAAAGATAAAAAAACACACTGATAAATCACATATGAGAAACTAATTACTCCCTGCCACTTGGTACACTTGGTAGAGATTTGAACCTTGACCTCCCAATCATTGTCAATTTAGTAATCTGGCAATACAGACGCCTTAAACTACACGCACACCGGTGCAGTTAACCTTCTTAATGTAGTAGAACCCAAAACTACCCTTGGTGTTAAAACACTTTGAAGTACCTAGACGCCAGCACCAGTGGCCAAGCAGTCTAATATGTTAGACTTACATAATATTTTGTCCTCATTGATGCGGATGTTGAGGTTCGAATCCCGACAAGATAAACTCGGATGGACTTCAAAAATTTCAACTCCTCTTTGGTTTAGTCATCAACATACCGCCCTATTGTGGATTCACTTAACCTAAGCTACCATCTTCATCCCTAGATAAGCGATCGTTAAAACGACCGGCCTCGGTGGCCGCCTGGTCTATAACGCGCTACTCTCGCAGTGGACTAGACTGCCGATGACTGGGAGATCGAGGTTCGAATCTAGGTCGGTTATACTAAAGTTTTTTCCAAAATTGTTTTCCACTCGCAAATGCGATTACATTTCCTCTAAATGTAGCTTTCCTAATCCCTAAAAAACATCAGCGTAATTACTACATAAGCTCATAACCCGAACGTGTAGTAAGACGCGGTGGTAAAAAAAAACGAACAAAAGAAATGAGAATTCCGTCACCGAGAGTGTTAGACACACAAATAACCTTTCTTAGAACATCAAGCCATAACGCCCTAATTACAAGTTATATAACTAGAAATATTACAATTTAATAAGTTTTATTGGTGACCTGGTGGTCTAGGGGTAAGGTGTCAGACTTCTGTGCTGGAGGTCCGGGACTCAATCCTCGGTCCCGGCACAGATTTATCTGATTACCAAACCCTTCCTTCACCTCTGACAAGACATTTTGTGAATGTGAGGAATGCCAGGCCTCCACCGTGGTTCGGATCCTACGTTAAACTGTAGGTCCTTCATTTCATCTCACAATCACCCTACCATTACACATTAGCGTAAGTGCGTATAACCCGAACGGGTAGTAAGACGCGGTGCTAATAATAATAATAATAATAATAATAATAATAATAATAATAATAATAATAATAATAATAATAATAACACCCTAATTACAAGTTATATAACTAGAAATATTACAATTTATTCAGTTTTATTTTTATAAAATAGTACATAAATATATTTTTAAACGCCTAGTTGCTAAATATAATATCAAGCTTGGTCTATTTTAATGCGGACCGAAAAGAGTCTGCCATGCGGCGCAATGATTTAACAAGAGCCGAATAACTTTTCTCTTTTATCTGCTGGGAGGTGAGAGACGCCATTAAATTAAACCGAGAACAGACCCGGCATTTAAACCCCATGTAATTAACTCACCCCCTCAATGAATAATAATAATAATAATAGTTCTAGGGTACGAATATCTATCTTCCCCTTACTGGGAATATAACTTTGAAGTCGTAGATCATTGGCTAGAAGTTCTACTGACACAGTTAAGGTTATGGATAGTCTTTTAGATCACTATACAAAGTTATAGTTCGGGACAGTCTTTTAGATCACTATACAAAGTTAGGGTTTGGGACCGTCTTTTAGATCACTATACCAAGTTAGAGTTCGGGACAGTCTTTTAGATTACTATACAAAGTTAGAGTTCTGGGCAGTCTTTTAGATCGTTTTAAAGTCATATCCAGCGTATTGGTAGAAACCTCGTGTATGTCTACATATTTTTAACTCACTCAAAGTGGATGACATCGGACTTCTGACAGTTGTGGAACTATATTTTGATCCGTCGATAACATGGCCCAATAAATGGTTTTGTTTTCCCAAAACACTCGTGGGCCGTAGCTTGACTTCCTGGCTTGGTCCACCGACGGACAAAGAGTAGAAGTTGCTCGGGAACACTATCCTGGTGGCTTGTAGTGGAGTTGCAAACTTCACCACTAGGAGCACTGCCAGCTTGAAGAACAACGACGCCATCTCTACTAGAAAAGAAAGATTAAACATAATTATGCTATATTATTTGTTTATTTAATGTTGATTAATAATTATTTTAAGAATTTAAAAAATATATATATTTTAGCGCAAAATTATGAATATATTATTTTTAAGAATGTGAAATTAAATTTGAACTTTATTATGTAAAAACCACTTAAATTGTTTAGAAATGTATATACACTGAGTTTATGAATACAAGGTAAAGATTGGTTTTAAATTTTATATAATATATATAATTAATTTATATAAACAATACTATATATATACAACAACTTAAAACCAATCAAACTAATCAATCGTTTGTATATTATATTAGGTGACCTGGCGGTCTAGGGGTAAGGTGTCAGACTTCTGTGCTGGGGGTCCGGGGTCCAATCCTCGGTCCCGGCACAGATTTATCTGATTACCAAACTACAAGACATCTTGTGAATGTGGGGAATGCCAGGCCTCCACCGTGGTTCGGATTCCACGTTAAACTCTAGGTCTTCCATTTCATCTCACCATCACCCTACCATTACACATTAGCGTAAGTGCGTATAACCCGAGCGGGTAGTAAGACGGGGTGCTAATAATAATAAATTATATTATACATATACAAACAATTTAAAAGCAATCTTTACCTCATACACACATGCACAAATGCACACACAAACACTGCACGACGAGAAAAAATTAGTGTGTTCGGACACAAGATACTAGGGAAGCTATTTGGTATAAAAAGGGGAAGGGTTGGAGGGTAAATAATGATGTATTATAGTATGCTTTATATGACCGGGAGGGACGTGGTATACAGGTTTTGGGTGGAGCAGAGAATTGCCCAGGGTATATCATAAAAGGTTGTCTACAAGTCGTACTCGTAATGAGATGATGTGAAGATAGTTATTATGATGTTGTGGGACCGGCGTGAGTCTTAACCTAACTTAAAGCCTAGTTAACCAAGTCTTGATGATTAGTGGGACCACTCCCCTTGAGGAAAAAATAGCCAAGGTACCAACCGAGAATCGAACCTGGGACTCATTAGGGCACGTAGCCAGGTACAATGACCACTACACCATGGGGCATATTTGTGTTTCTACTGAAATAATATTTGATTTATTATGACAAAAATAAAGTTTTGCTATAAACACTTCAAAAACATTGACCTTTTCTCGCGTCTCCTACATCCCCCATTTTAAACAGAGAATGAAAAAATACTAGTCCAAGACTGGGATTCCTTTGACCCTGGTCACAAATATCCTTATACCTTGACGTGCGGGGGTTTTTGAAATATCGGTAGCTTGGTGGGGGACTGAGGGAAATGGGGAAGGGGGTGGAAAATGTGACCATGAGACCCTCAACGTTTATAAATTACCCTACTACGTGCTTCCCACCCTCCCCCTCTTCTCACAATCCCACAAACTCCCGATAAGCTTCGGTCCGTATTCATATTACATGCAATTTGTTACCGAGTAGTGTCTTGAGGTCGATATATCAGCAAAATGTCTCTCTCACGGTTAAAACATCAATTTCAATAACGACTTGAGTGAAAATTGTCACTTTTCTTTTGGGTACTATATTCACATGAAATGTTTCAATTAGACTTTGAGTCAAATTGTTTATCCATCAAGTATTTTTTAAATTTATTTGAGGTATTTAACGTGAATAGTAATCAGAGGAAACACAAGAACAAGGAGAATGTGATTAGAATGAGATATATGACATGTGTGTAGAAAACTCGTATGGACAGAGTCAGTGATGAATGGGTAATGAAGGAGTGCGGTTTGAAAGGGAATACAACAGGTCAATGTGAAAGAAGAGTCTTACGTTGGTTTGGACATGTTGAGAGGATGAGTGTGGATCTAGTGATGAAGTAAATATATGAAGGTAGAGTGTGTGGATCAAAAGGAAGACATAGGCCATGTAAGACGTGGCTAAATTTTAAAGACGAGTGTGTGGAAAAGAGAAACATTAATAGTTTTAATAATAAAAGAGCATGTATGACTCGGTGTATGGATGTTGAAGGGAGAATACAAGGACAGGGAAGTTTGGAAAAAGTTCATGAGGATGGATTAAGTATGGTTTTGTTGTTTTTTGAGCTATATGTACAGTTTCTTGCCTACCCCGTAAGGGAACGGCGTGATTAAGTATGATAATTATATTTAGCACCGCGTCTTACCACCCATTCGGGTTATACGCTTTAAGTACTAATTACCCTAATGGATTAGGAATTGTGAAGGTTACATTAGAGGAAGCGAACCCGCATTTGCGTGTAGAGAGAGTGTAAAAATTTAGGAAAAAACATCCCCAGTTCACCCGACCGAGATTCGAACCTCGATATCCCCGTCCTCAGCAGTCGAGCTCAACACGACAAGCGAAGCGGGTGATTAAGTATGTATGTATATGTATGCATGTATGTATATATGTATGTATATATGTATGTATTTAACATGCCCTTTCTGAACCGAGTGATTATATCAGCACACGATAATTTCTGTGAGCGAGAACGAAAGGACCTACCAGTTTTTCCGGCAGCTCTTGGATATATCTTATAAGATAGGCCCATAGTGTATTCCATCAAGGTAAGAGTGCTTGCTACCTCTCAGGTTAAACGGTGTGTACTGTACATTACTAATTAATATTGATATGGAACAATCTTAAGTAATAATTGAATTGCGAGTTGTTATTATCATAGAAGGAAACATTACATACTATTTTGTAATAAAACCTTTTCTAAGTGATTTTAGTGTATACAGTAAATATAAACAAGCATATATATATATATATAGAGAGAGAGAGAGACCCTACGTATTACTTACTACCTTTTCAGATTATACGCATATGTACTAATTACGCTTAGGAGTTAGGGATGAAGTAGGTTGAGTTTATAGGAAGTGTGCATGCATTTGCGTAGAGTGAGGGTAGAAAACCATTTAAGAAACCTCCCCCCAAAACACCCTACCGGGATTTGAACCCCGAATGCCCTGTCATAGGCAGTCCAATATATTGCGAGAGTGACACCTTAGACCATGCGGCCACCGGAACTGGTAATATAATTTAGTTCAACAGATATTTTCGACATTGTCTTTACAGAGTCAAGGTTGACTTTATGAGTTAGGGTACCGGTAATGTTTAGGTTTCTTGTAAGACGCCATCGGCCTTGAACGTAATTTTACATGTGTGTACTATTTAATATTGAAATTGTTTATTATTATTATTATTATTATTATTAGCACCGCGTCTTACTACCCGTTCGGGTTATACGCCCTTACGCTAATGTGTAATGGTAGGGTGATTGTGAGATGAAATGGAGGACCTACAGTTTAACGTGGGATCCGAACCACGGTGGAGGCCTGGCATTCCCCACATTCACAAGATGTCTTGTCAGAGGTGAAGGAAGGGTTTGATGATCAGATAAATCTGTGCCGGGACCGAGGATTGAACCCCGGCC
>CABFVX010005211.1:0-13215 GCA_902151425.1 Timema shepardi | reverse complement strand
ATTATTATTATTATTAGCACCGCGTCTTACTACCCGTTCGGGTTGTACGCACTTACGCTAATGTGTAATGGTAGGGTGATTGTGAGATGAAATGGAGGACCTACAGTTTAACGTGGGATCCGAACCACGGTGGAGGCCTGGCATTCCCCACATTCACAAGATGTCTTGTCAGAGGTAAAGGAAGGGTTTGATAATCAGAGAAATCTGTGCTAGGACCGAAGATTGAACCCCGGCTGCTAGCACAGAAGTCTGACACCTTACCCCTAGATCGCCAGGTCATCTGTATTTTCATATAGAGTGATTACAAAACTTGTATTATACAATTCCCTGAATTACAGACAGTTAAAAAAAAATCAGACCTCGCCTTTCTAAAGCTTTTCTTGGTGAATGAGGATTTTCTCGTTTATTACGATGATAACACATTTTAGAAAAATCCTAAGCTACCAAACATCAACATTCTTTTAAGTCCTTGGTGACCTGGCGGTCTAGGGGTAAGGTGTCGGACTTCTGTGCTGGCGGCCGGGGTTCAATCCTCGGTGCCGGCATAGATTTATCTGATTACCAAACCCTTCCTTCACCTCTGACAAGACGTGTATTAATCACAACTTGTGAATATGGGGAATGCCAGGCCTCCACCATGGTTCGGATCCCACGTTAAACTGTAGGTCCTCCATTTCATCTCACAATCACCATACCATTACACATTAGCGTAAGTGCGTACAACCCAAACGGGTAGTAAGACGCGGTGCTAATAATAATAATAATAATAATAATAATAATAATAATAATAACGTATGCAGGCAATGCATTTTGTCAACATCGTGAAAGCAAATCTTTCCCTTTTGTTTAAATGTTTAGCTGCAGAATCAGTCAAGTATTTAAATTTCTTGACTTTTCATTATTTTAAATTAAATTCCCTGAAATTTCCAGATTTTACCTGTCTGTAGCCCCCATGTCATAACATATTTTTTTCAATTGAAAGCTTATGCACAAATAATGTGCCGATAAATTTCAAATTTCAAAAATATTCAAAGCGAAAGACACAGTTAAAGAAAAGGACCATTTATTTTGACGGCAATGTCTTGAAGCTGTTACCTGACCCCCTGAAACCAATGATAAATCGCCGTGTCCCCCCTCCCTCCCCTCACAATCTTCCCCGTCATACGAGAGGAAATTAAAAAACATAAGCACACACTTATAGTACTCTATGTGACCCATTTCATATTATTAATAAAATACAAAATATGTTTGGCCAGATAGTAATAAAAAAACTCAGATGGTTAAGCAAATTGTGAATAGTGTATATTTTTACACTATATGAAAATACAAATAAAAAATGACTTAAATTAGTTTTGTGTCGCGAGCCCAGGGTTAGAAACCTCTTGACTTAAAATTACTATCTAATCAAAAGTTTACAAATTTTAGATAACGAAGCCAAAATCTATATATAATTTGCGAAAGTCGGTCTTCTGACGCAACAAAAATCAAAGCCTTAAAAAAATGTATCCTGAGCTGTAGATTTGCACAAATATCACAACACGACCGAATTAACGCTGGGTTTCACTACAAACCTTGTAATAATAATAATAATAATAATATTATCACCGCGTCTTACTACCCATTTGGGTTATACGCTTTTAAGTACTAATTACTCTAATGGATTAGGAATTAGGAAGGTGGAATTAGAGGAAGTGAACCCGCATTTGCGTGGAGGGAGAGTGGAAAACCATTTAGGAAAACCCACCCTCAGTTCACCCGACCGAGATTCGAACCTCGATCTCCCCGTTCTCAGCAGTCGAGCTCAACACGACTAGCGCGTTAGCCAACTACGCCACCGAGGCGGGTACAAACCTTGTAACTAAAGACACGCAAAAAAGTGGATTTTTTTAAAAATCCGGGTACTAATTATTAGTGAATAAAATCCGTACCCACTTCGGTGGCCGCATGGTCTATGACATGAGACTAGAATGCTGATGAGAAGATCGAGGTTCAAATCTAGGTCGGCTATACCTAGGGCGGTTTACGCAAAAGGGATTTCTACTCTCCTTTCCGCAAATGCGGATACACTTCCTATAAATATAACCTCTTTAGTCCCTAAAACCATTATTGCATTGCGCTAACGGGTAGATAGACGTGGTGATAAATGCAAATGTGTGTGTATATATATATATATATTCTCATTCCGGACGAAATTACTTCTCACCGCGTTCACACTTGCCGAGAACCTTCTCTGGTCATTTTCAAGCTAAGGTGATACGCACTCTAGGTAAACAAGGAACAGTATTGAAGCAGACGCTCACCCCAACACTTGAGACAGGCTCTGGTAACAGGATCTCCGGAGTTAGTTTGTGCTTTTGAAGAGCAGCCCGTCCGTCTGATAGACAACACAATGCTTGTCTGCAAACAACACGACACACCCCTTAGGGCTCACATCCGACACACCTTTATCCACTCTTCTAGCGAGGAAACGATACTTGGGGAGAGATACGACCGTGAAAGGACGGATCGCACAATCTGTGGTTGCTTTACAATAGTTTTCATTTATATCCTTTTATGTAACAGACCGGATGAGATGAGTTGAGATAATATATAGTGAAAGGCGGATCCAGGGCCTGTTGTTGAAGGGAGGGGGCTGTTTTTCATAAAGTTCCTTCAAGTATTAAGTCAACAATTTCAATTAATCCCGATATTTATTCATAATAATAATAATAATACTGCTAATTTATAAACAAAGTTTTAATTAGTAATATAATAAAACAATTCTTATGAATAAATTTGTAATTTTAATTTTAAAAAAACCCATAAAACAAAAGGTTTCTGTAACAATAAAAGTAATACATATATACATGGGCCTGTATATTTTAATACAAATAATCGGTTATCATATTAAATTTACTGGAGAGTTTTAGTTCTAAGCCATTTACTTTTCTGCACATTAGAGCTAAGTTGAAAGAGTTATTAACTAGTTAATGTAGAAGATAGGGCGAGTGAGGTGTTACTCATTCGTTACTACTTTAAAGGTATTGGTTTCAATACTTATTGATTATTTCCTATGCAGAGTGAAGGGTTAGAGGGGGGCGATTGCCCCCTCGCTTTCTCTTAGATCCTCCACAGGAGATAGTACAATTTTCATATAAATAGCCCCATCTGACAGCTAGGAAAGCCACTACATTACTCGGGTAGGGGTCAGAGGATGAATGGTTATGTTACATATATTAAGTTTGTAGTTTTTTCATTAAACAAAGATATATATATATTCAATAATTTTTTACAATTCTTTAGTGTATAAAAACTATTGTTTTATGGAACTATGTGATATAACATCATGAAATACCACCTTAACTCTATAACAATACTCAATTTTCACCAAAAAAATATCACTCACTAACCCCTTTATCCTCTGACTATAATAATTAATACGTCCCCGAACGGGTAGTAAGACGTGGTGCTAAATATTATTATTATTAATTAATACGTCAAGTCATGTAATCTGCAGTTATCACTTTTAATACAATCTTATATTATCAATACATTAAAAAAAAATCATAAATAAAATATTAAAATGTGATCAATGTCTTCCAATGAAAGTTGGGCTAAGTATATGGATTTTAATTTTAATAAAGGACATTTGTAACAGTTTTTCGCCGTCAAAATTGGTAACATCAATAACCTTAAAATAACATACATAGTAAACTATATTATATGTTATTTTAATGGTATTGATAATATATACAAATGTTACAGCTAAAGATTATATGACTTGACGTATGGATATGTTAAAAGTAGACTTAGTAAATATTTATAGCTGTCAGATACGTGCACGCATAAGAAACAGTTGAGGTTGGCTTAGGTTTAACTCTAGTATCGTCGTAGTGGGCTGAAATGTTTCTATTTTCCAAATAGCAAAAACTTAATAAATACATCTCGCATCTTATAAATAATTCCAAGATGGCGTGCTTCAGGGTAATGTTGGAAACCGCTTTTAATTTGAATTTTACGCTGTGACCCTCCTGTTGAATTACTCATGCCCTACCCCAGGGAACACTCTGGGAGGATATAGGTTGGAGAGGAAATAAGAAATGTCACCGGTAGAGTCGGTCGCGTGAGACCGGGGTCGACCCTCAACGCCTGAGGATGATATTGTGTAAGGGTCATTCCATGCTAAATCAACAAACTTAAAGTAAAAAGTTTTGCCACGCCATTTTTGTTTTGATGAAATTTTGTATTAGATTTGCACCGATCTTTTAGACTTCAAACCAATTTTTGTTATATTTTAAAAAAAAATACTCCTTGAGATATAGGCTATTTTTTACATCACGAACAGGCAAAAGCGTCATTTTAGGGTTATTTTCTAAAATCTGCATTAAGTTTATTTGAACTAGCAGGGATGGCAGCTAGGGCTCATTTGAAAGCTTAAAGAATGAACTTTTTTTTTATAGTTTAGACTAAATTAGATTTGAGTTAAAGCTAAGCATAGTTTTTTAGGCCTAAATTTTCATTTTTTAAATGGATTTATTCGGAATTTGGGCTTGAAAAATATAATGAAGGATTTATAGTAACAGGCCAATATTTTCTACTGTTACACTTATGTATGAGTAGTATGTGCAGAAAAAAAATTGAACTGTTACTGATAGTCCTTCAACCTAAAACAATTGCTAGAATTTGGAAAATTTTCAAAAAATTGATTTTTCGAAGTTTAAAAAAAAATTGAACTGTTACTGATAGTCCTTCAACCTAAAAAAAATTGATAGAATTTGGAAAATTTTCAAAAAATTGCTTTTTTGAAGTTTAAAAAAAAATGACACCAAACTTCAACGACGTCAAATAATTGCAAACATGAGCATAAAAGATAAAAATATAAGCAAAATATGTTTTCATCGTTGATGTTAGTAATGTTTATTGTAAATAATGGCCTCACATTATGGCTGATATCGTTAAGTCGTTAAACGTTAAGTCTTTGAGGATGATTATGATTACTCCACACCTTCTGAGATATTATGTTCGAATCTCACAAGGGTTTAAGCTTTTCTTTTTCTTCGCATGGTGTTAAAGCAGATGAGATATTTATTATTTGGAATTCCGTCCGATTGAAGTCTCTGCATTTAGTGACGCATCGAATGTGTTGAGACCCGCCTCGGTGGCGTAGTTGGCTAACGCGCTTGTCGTGTTGAGCTCGACTGCTGAGGACGGGGAGATCGAGGTTCGAATCTCGGTCGGGTGAACTGGGGGTGGTTTTTCCTAAACTGTTTTCCACTCTCCCTCCACGCAAATGTGGGTTCCCTTCCTCTAATTCAACCTTCCCAATTCCCAATCCATTAGAGTAATTAGTACTGAAAGCGTATAACCCGAACGGGTAGTAAGACGCGGTGCTAAATATTATTAATATGATTGTGTTGAGAGGCTTATAAAACCGACAGTCTAAATATTTAAAAGCTACCCAAACGTATATCCTACACAGATAATATGTTACAAATAAAAACGGCTTAGAAAATTGGTTTTACAAATGTTCATTTTTTTAAGAAGGTAATCATATAAAATGTTTAATTCTAGGTCTTCGACGAGAGGTTTCGCTGGTGACTTCCAGCTAAGTTTGAAAAAGAAAGTGAAAATGGCGTCTAGAACAATTATTATAAAGCAGAAGCATTTATAGCGGAGGTGACGGTTTGTGATTTAAAATTAACTTTGAACTCTTTTTATATCATAAGTGTTAAAGAACACACTAATACTCGCATATATCGACCAACTGAATAAAGTATTTCGTTAGTTATCTGAAAGTTTAGCCATTGATTTGATTTTAGCAAATGAAGGAAGATTCATACAGTTTCTGTACCGACTACACATTCAAATTAATCAATGTTACTTATCACTGGTTTCGGTGGCCACATGGTCTAAAGCTCCACTCTCACAGTAGACTAGACTGTCGATTACGAGGAGATCGAGGTTCGAATCTCGGTCGGGTGTACTGAGGTTTTTTCCCCAAAATGTTTTTTTTACTCTCTCTCCCACGCAAATACGGGTACATTTCCTTTAAATATAACCTTCCCAATCCCTAAAACCACTAGCGTAATTGGTATATAAGCGTATAACCCGAACGGGTAGTAAGACGCGGAGCTAGTCTCTCCAAAGAAAGGAGTCTTACATTATTTTATCACAGACAAATGCATGTGTCGTGCAAGTGGGTTAGGTACAGTAGCCCCATGGCTTCTTTGGTGCTGACTGACAGTTCACAGCTGACTTCTGACAGTCAACATTTAGGTATATACCTAAATTTTGACCGTCAGAAGTGACAGTTGCTAAACACAGGTTTTTGCAGATCACATGGTTCGGCGCAGGGATACATAATTTGGTCTGCTAACTTTTCAAAGCCTTTAGCTGTCGGCAGTGAGCTGTCAATCAACACCAAAGAAGACATGAGGCTACTGTAGCTAGCCCATTTGCTGCCTGGAGTTGAAATAAATCTTCTCCAGAAGCGTAACAGAGTGTTTCCAAAATGGAAACATTGTGCTTCCCTTCCTCTGTTTACCTCACTTCAAGCTAACACCACCCCTCTCCAGGTCTACACTCTCCTAGAGACTTGTTCACATGTGATTATCCGTGAGGAACATACTCACATGTGTGTTGGCGTGCTACAGTCTCGTAAGCAGTGGCGTGTTGCGAGAGGGGGAGGGGGGTCCTCAGAGGTGGAGTCAACCGGTAACACCCCTCCTACCCCCTACACCCACCTTGAGAGCTCTGCAGAGTCACTCGGCTTGTTTTGGTTTTATTTTTAAATTACACTAAGTATAACCCTATCATTAAAATATTATATTCATTATAACTCAGGAATATACCGGACCTTCTGAAAACAATATAGAGGACTGACTAAGACGGGAAGATCAAGGTTCCAGTACCAGTAATATAAAATGAGGGCGATTTTCCTTAAATAGTTTTCCATCCTTCCTCCACGCAACAGCAGGTACAATTCATCTAAATTTGACTTTTCACATCCCAAACACATTTTGTGTAGTTAATAAATATGCGTTTGAAATTAACGGGAGAAGCCACATCATTTCACCAGCCCCAGATTCGAGCCATGACCCTCTCTAGTCGCCGTCATTCCAATCAATTGATGTGTTAGACCATCGTTGCAGTTAGGGATCTCTCGGCTGCGGTCAGAAACTGGTCAGAGTCCCCTCCAGTGACTTGTGATGTCATTCTGACTCCAGTGGCTAGTGATGTCATTCTGTCTCCAGTGGCTAGTGATGTCATTCTGTCTCCAGTGACAAGTGATGTCATTCTGTCTCCAGTGGCTAGTGATGTCATTCTGTCTCCAGTGGCTAGTGATGTCATTCTGTCTCCAGTGACTAGTGATGTCATTCTGTCTCCAGTGACTAGTGATGTCATTCTGACTCCAGTGACTAGTGATGTCATTCTGTCTCCAGTGACTAGTGATGTCATTTTGACTCCAGTGACTAGTGATGTCATTCTGACTCCAGTGACAAGTGATGTCATTCTGACTCCAGTGACAAGTTATGTCATTCTGACTCCAGTGACTAGTGATGTCATTCTGACTCCAGTGACTAGTGATGTCATTTTGACTCCAGTGGCTAGTGACGTCATTCTGTCTCCAGTGTCTAGTGATGTCATTCTGACTCCAGTGACTAGTGATGTCATTTTGACTCCAGTGGCTAGTGATGTCATTCTGTCTCCAGTGACAAGTTATGTCATTCTGACTCTAGTGACTAGTGATGTCATTTTGACTCCAGTGGCTAGTGATGTCATTCTGTCTCCAGTGACAAGTTATGTCATTCTGACTCCAGTGACTAGTGATGTCATTTTGACTCCAGTGACTAGTACCTTAGCTCGCATTCCTTACACTCTCACCTTAAGATCGATTATCGATTATCTCGAAACCAGTAATAATTTAGAGTACCGAGGTATTAACAAATCGAATTTGACATCTTTAAAATTAACTTTTTTTTAGCACCGTATCTTACTACCCGTCCAGTTTATACGCTCATGTACTAATTAGGTTAATAGCTTTAGGGATGAGGGAGGTTATATTTGGAGGAATTGTACCCACATTTGCGTGGACTAAGACTGGAAAACCACTTTGTATAAAACCACCCTCAATTAACCCAACTGAGATTCGAACCTCGATCTCCCAGTCATCGTCAGTCTAGTCTACTGCGAGAGTAGCGCGTTAGACCATGCGGACACCGAAGCGGAGTTTAAAAGAAATTGCTTTCCGCTTCAAAGTTGGGTGCATCTTCTTTAGGCGAAATATTACATCCAGTACTATAGTTCCCTCAGATAACGGTACCATGAATGCAGGAACTAACACGAGCTATTATAGTTCCAGAAAAAACAAAAATCTCGATAACAAATTACACCACCCTCCAATTTAAACGCAGACTCGAAATTGTTCAGACAGATGACTATCGACGCGGACCGTGTCCCAAATATTTTTTTTCCCCCCAACGATTCTGACTCACCCCTTTTTTCCCCCCACCTCCCCTGAAACTATCCCAACACCCCTTCAGTGAGCCCTCCCAGGTGTCGAATATCGGGTGTTTCAAATGTCAATATCGATAGTCGATAATCGATACGTATAAAGTTATCATCGAATGGAGGACATGCTCTGCACGTGACAAGTTTTGCATCTTTGGCAGGAGTTCCATGTTCATGTGGAGAGTTAGTTTCAATGAAAATACACATATGTTCCATTTTAAAGAAGACAGTCTCAAAACAATACTATTCTATTATATATGGATTAAAGAGCCAAGCTACTATATTTGTTGGTTACAGTTATAGACGCATCTCAGTAGGTGACCTGGCGGTCTAGGGGTAAGGTGTCGGACTTCTGTGCTGGAGGTCCGGGGTTCAATCCTCGGTCCCGGCACAGATTTATCTGATTACCAAACCCTTCCTTCACCTCTGACAAGACATCTTGTGAATGTGTGGAATGCCAGGCCTCCACCGTGGTTCGGATTCCACGTTAAACTGTAGGTCCTCCATTTCATCTCACAATCACCCTACCATTACACATTAGCGTAAGTGCGTATAACCCGAACGGGTAGTATGACGCGGTGCTAATAATAATAATAATAATAATAATAATAATAATAATAATAATAATAATAATAATTATAACATTCCTGATCCTTAACACACAAGTGTAATTAGGACATAGGCGGATAGCCCGAATGGGTAGTAAGGCACGATATAAAGGGTTTATAAAACATTTATTATAAATTTTTGAATATAAAATTCTGGCAGCCCAGTTATTTAATTACTCTGTGATAACATTTTTGTTTGATGCGTTCTAGCTTTGAGGAGTATAATTAGTAATTATTTATAGTAAACTAGTAACAAGATTTAAATGGTTGTGAAATAAAAGGGTGTATAGAATTACCATTAAAGGGATAAAAAAAAGTAAGATTAATAAAAATACGGTGCCAGATACTCAGAACCAATTAACTTCTATTAGGCCTGTAGGCTACATAATAAAACACAATAAAATTAATTTTATACCTTTTTTTAGTGGGAATATTAAATATTTCTATACACATGATTTAAATGCAGATAAAATTCTAGTGTACATATTTGTCGGTACCAAGAAGCTCTATTGTATTGGCGTGTGCCGAGACAATTAGAATTTCCAGGTCACCATCTTGGAGATAATTGATTTATAGAGTGTCATTTTTTTAGAAACACTTCTTTTAGTTGATGAAATTCAACATAAATAATTTTATGAATTTATGAGAAAATTGACTTCATGTATTCGAATTAGTGTACATTAAGGTTAAGAAGTTTTCATCCCTATGCAAGTCTATCAAGAGGCATCCTATTACCTAAAAATATGACCGGAGTAAGTGAAAATAAGAGCCGGTACTAGTTTCCCTGGGCCCTAAGGGGGTTTTACACAATTTCGTAGATTATGGTGGGCGGAACTTGCAGCAAGAATGGGAAAATCTGTAACCTTGTTAAGGATACTGACTGGATAGAACTAGCTCAAGATAGAGATAGGGTGTAATGAGGTGGACTGGATAGAACTAGCTCAAGATAAAGATAGAGTGTAATGAGGTGGACTGGATAGAACTAACTCAAGATAGGGATAGGGTGTAATGAGGTAGACTGGATAGAACTAGCTCAAAATAGGGATAGGCTGTAATGAGGTGGACTGGATAGAACTAGCTCAAGGTAGAGATAGGGTGTAATGAGGTGGACTGGTTAGAACTAACTCAAAATAGGGATAGGCTGTAATGAGGTGGACTGGATAGAAGTAGTTCAAGATAGGGATAGGCTGTAATGAGGTGGACTGAATAGAACTAGCTCAAGATAGGGATAGGGTGTAATGAGGTGGACTGAATAGAACTAGCTCAAAATAGAGATAGCGTGTAATGAGGTGGACTGGATAGAACTAGCTCAAGATAGAGATAGCGTGTAATGAGGTGGACTGGATAGAACTAGCTCAAGATAGGGATAGGGTGTAATGAGGTGGACTGGATAGAGCTAGCTCAATATATAGATAGGGTGTAATGAGTTGGACTGGGTAGAACTAGCTCAAGACAGGAATATGGTGTAATGAGGTGGACTGGATAGAACTAGCTCAAGATAGGGATATGGTGTAATGAGGTGGACTGGATAGAACTAGCTTAAGATAGGGATAGGGTGTAATGAGGTGGACTGGATAGAGCTAGATCAATATAGAAATAGGGTGTAATGAGGTGGACTGGATAGAGCTAGCTCAAGATATAGATAGGGTGTAATGAGGTGGACTGGATAGAACTAGCTCAAGATAGAGATAAGGTGTAATGAGGTGGACTGGATAGAGCTAGATCAATATAGAGATAGTGTGTAATGAGGTGGACTGGATAGAGCTAGCTTCAAGATATAGATAGGGTGTAATGAGGTGGACTGGATAGAACTAGCTCAAGATATAGATAGGGTGTAATGAGGTGGACTGGATAGAAGTAGTTCAAGATAGAGATAGGGTGTAATGAGGTGGTACACACGCGGACCTTTCACCTTAATATACCACCCTCGTGTCATTCGTCGAAGCAAGACATTTCCTATTGAAAGTGTTTATCAGACAATAAATATAGTATGATTATATAACCTTGTTTAGCAAAGTGTACAAATTTGAAAGTCCAATTTTCATAAAAAGAGCTGACAGCTAGAAATAATACTGAATCTACTGTCAAGTCATATGATATGTCCTTTTTAATATATATTATTAATAAAATAACGTCATCCGTGGTGGTCTTGAGGTAAAGTGTTCCTCACAAGATCAAATTTGCGTGGGTTCAAACACAGCCGTAGTCAACAAAATTTTCTTGAGCGATAAAAATCCGTAGCACAACTTCCTTCGTAGGGGAAGAAAAGCCGTCGGTTCCATGTCGATTGTGTTATGTAAAAGAACCCTGGACTGTATGTGAAAATACCTTTACCGACAAAATTGGTAGGCCCTTTATTTCTCGCTCGTAGAAATTCTCGTGTGCCGATATTGTCAGTCGGTTCAGAAATTGCACGTTAAATAAATTAAACAAATAAATAAAATAACACTAACAATGCAGTAGTAGGTGACCTGGTGGTCTAGGGGTAAGGTGTCAGACTTCTATGCTAGCGTCCGGGGTTCGATCCTCGGTCCCGGCAAAGATTTATCTGATTACCAAACCCTTCCTTCACCTCTGACAAGACATCTTGTGAATGTGTTTGAATGCCAGGCCTCCACCGTGGTTCGGATCCCACGTTAAACTGTAGGTCCTCCATTTCATCTCACAATCACCCTACCATTACACATTAGCGTAAGTGCGTATAACCCGAACGGGTAGTAAGACGCGGTGCTAATAATAATAACAATGCAGTAATACTTGTTTTATAAGAATGTTCAGGCTTAGCCTCGTACGGGCAGTGCGCAGCGCACGTGTGGCTGACGGTAAACCGGTCGTGCTCAAAGGCGCCTCAGTGCGAGCGGAACGTCTCGTGTGGACGGGTATGTTGTCATGTTCGACATTGAGGTTCTACGTCAAGTAATTAAACCTTAGGAGATCAATCAATTTTAATGAGATGCGAAGAGTTCGGAATATCATAATAAAAAATAAAATATAAGATGCGTGGCGTGGCGTGAGATTTCCGTCTCAAAGCAAATATTCCTGTCAAAGAACTGAGGGGAAAAAAAGGTCAGATCGTCCTTGGGATCTTATAGACGAGAGAAATCATGTCGTCTACTGCGGTGCGTTGTGAGAGATGGTTCCATTGCTCGCATTGAACATGTGACTATCAGAACTATCTAGCGACGCATGCCTCAAGCCAAGAGGCGAGTGATGGTTCCATTGCTCGCATTGAACATGTGACTATCAGAACTATCTAGCGTCGCATGCCTCAAGCCGAGAGGCGAGTGATGGTTCCATTGCTCGCATTGAACATGTGACTATCAGAACTATCTAGCGACGCATGCCTCAAGCCAAGCCGTGCGTGATGGTTTCATTGCCTCTGCCTCCTTCAGCTCCCAGAATTTTCTTATTTCCTTCAAGTCATCTAACATTTAAATCCTTCTAATTTCTAAGTTCCTCTTTCCCTCAATCTTTCCTTCAATGACGTCATGACAGTTCCTTCTAAGGATGTGACCAATCCAGTTCGCTTTGCACAGAAGAATCACATCCAAAATGGTTCTCTTCTCACCCACTCTTCTTAGTACTTGTTCATTTGTCTCCCTGTCTGTCCACCAGATCTTCTCCAGTTTTCTCCAGCATAACCTTTCAAAACTCTCCAAGTATTTCTTTTCCATCTTCCAAAGACTCCAAGTTTTTGCTCCAATGTAGCCTTTCATCAGTTATTCCCTCAGTTCCGAACTCAACTCGCTGGTCAGCAGTGACCTCTTCTAGTTGAAAGCTTCCTTGGCCTTGGCGCTCCTTGACCTCATTTCTTTATTGCAGTAGGTATTGGAAATAGGTGATATAAATGTCACTTAACTCGTTCAAGTGCTGAAAATAATGGCCTGTTTTCCCTCATCATTATCAATAATTTAGGGTACACGATTCTGACTTTTTGAACTGAATGATTATATCAGCACACGACTTGCAAAGTAATTTAATCCTATAAAAGACGTAGCAATCAGTGAAAGGAGAATAGATCAAATTTTACTGTAATAATAATAATAATAATAATATTTAGCACCGCGTCTTACTACCCGTTCGGTTTATACGCTTTAAGTACTAATTACTCTAATGG